>JADBJO010002609.1:0-7500 GCA_016801955.1 Conus betulinus | reverse complement strand
CAATTTTTTGCATAAGGATCAGAGTGTTGAATTTTATACATGAGTGAAGAGGCAGTATTCTATTGTACCTAAATACATAATGCACAGAAGGATCGGATTGTTTCTGACAGCTGATCATCTTAATGGCTCGTTTTTGCAATGAACTATGTGGTTTTAAAGTAGATGGCGCACATTTACCCCAGATAATAGAAGAAGAAGAAAGAAGAAGAAGAAGAAGAAAAAAAAGAAGAAGAAGAAGGAGATGGTATGATCTGAATCTCATGCTGGATGTTCGTTTCTCTCTCTCTTATTAAACTTATGAGGTTTGAGTTATAATCTCTTGTTATGCTAACAGGCAGCAAACAGATCAATGAGCCATGTGCCCACTGCACACATGAAAGACCCCAGTGCAGTAAGGGAGTTCTCCCTGGGTAAACTTCTGCATGAACAGATCATTTCACCTGTAACAATATGTATTTCTCACGTCCAGCTACACTGACCGCAGAGAATAAATTACTTGAAATAAATTAAGAACAAAATCCACCCAGGCAGGTAAATTTAAATGCACAGTCACAAACACACACACACACACACACACACACACACACACACACACACACACACACACTCACACACACACAGGCACACACACACACACAGGCACACACACACACACTCACACATGCACACACACACACACACACACACACACACACACACACACACACTCTCACATAACCATACCAGACAAAAGAAATAACAATGCAGCTTAGTACTCAGGGGACATAATTGTCTTTGTGTGGAGAGCAGCCCCCAATTTTACACAGCCAACAGAGAAATCTGTTGAAATACCATACATTCACTGATTACCTGTGAAGAATGTGCTGATCTAAAAGTATTACATACAAACACAGAGAAAGGGAAGAGGAGAGAGGGAACAGAATGTATCACATATTTTCAGCAAAACACGGTCTCTGTCCTTCAAAATTTATTTTAAAAATATGCAGAAAGAGAGGGACGGCGACAGACAGGCAGAGACAAATAAGAGGGAAACAGACTCACTAACCATCTGCAGAGAATGAGCTGTTCTGAAAATCAGTGACAAAGTCTCTGACAGAGTCGGCAGAATGTCCCCATACAGAGTGCCACTTTCCTGTAAATCACACAGACACACATACAAAACTTTTTTTCTTTGTTGTAAATCATAGTTCCATGTATTCTTTACAATTGAGGGTCCTGGGGGCACTGCTGAAAATCTGAGGGTCCTTTGGTGAAATTTATGGGTCCCTTCTATCAAAATAAAAATTCAAAGAAATTATTGATTATACAACAATCCTCCACTAACCCAGCTACACAAACCTCTTGAACACAGCACACACACACACAGACATCAACATAAAATTTTTACTCAGCTGCTTTCAAACCAAAAAGCATAAGAAGCAACCAAAATTGTTTACTCCTATTTTAGAGACCCACCTCTGCCTCTCCTCATTTCTTTCTACCATGGTTTAACATTCTCAATATGATAAAGATTCTTCTGCAAGGAAAGAACGAAAGGTAGAACAAAGGGGAGGGGGCTCTAAAACGGGGCTTTCTCTCCAAATCTTGCTACTGATCTAGACTTTGCCAAATCATCTTTCTGATGTTTATAACACTCTTACACTCGCTAGCCTTGCGTCTCACTTGGAATTGCTACTTTTTAATCGTAAAGGTCATTGTCACTGCCAGCAGAAAAAAAAAAAAACTTTCAAGAATCAGCTGCACTGGTGTGCATGTGTTGTTAATGTTTGTGTTGTTCATTTCCACTGGTATATGATGACTTGCTCTTTTGAAAGAGCATGGGATTCAACATGAAGATTCCTTTTAAAATCAATGGCCTCATCAGTAGTATGAGCACTGCTGCTATTTTCATCGATCTCTTCATAAAACTTGAAAACGATACGAAAAATATAGAGGCAGAACCTTTGTCAATCTCATCATTGGGAACATGGAAGAAGAGGAATAAATCAACCTCATCGACAAAACTGGAGGCCAGCTCTTGCCTCCAGCAAGTTTTTTTTGTGGGCAAGAATCACTGATTCTAAACCTGTGATTGATTCTTTCTCGCAATGATGTGAAGACCTGGACGCTCAGGGACCACAATTCTGAAAATGAAGCTTTTGACTGGATTTGTCAAGGAAACTGGGTTGCTACATCTCTTTAAGAGTTGTCAAACTTTCCAACTTTGAACAAAGTTGCAAACAAATAATCATACTTATGACAGAAAAGCCTGTGTGTTTCTGTGACCCTCTGTGTAAAAATCTGTGCATCAAACTGGAAAATTTGTGTACCAGCCGCCGTGGCGAAATGGTTAGCGTCGCGGACTCCCGGCTGGGAGGTCGTGGGTTCGAATCCCATCAGAGTCATGTGGGTTTTTTCTGCCCCGACCGGCTCCTACCCAGAGTTAACTTGCTGTGGACTCAGTTGGGAAGACTGGGACCACACAGTCGAGTTTCAACCACTTAATGGATGCATTTCTGAGAGTGTTGCTCAAATTTCCTGGACCAACACTGCAGGTGCCTGTATCTCTCGGGCCTGGTTGATGCCGGGATATATTATGAAAGGAAGCGTAGAGTACAGATCTGTCATGTAGTCTCAGACTGAAATGGAAATCCGTAGCATCATCTTAATCATCCTCATTCTCATCGATGAGATTAAAAAAAAAAAAGTCTCAAGTTCTGTGGCCCTTCATGCCCTGCTCTCATGGTGACCTCAATTTCGATGTCCTCTCCACGTCTGTGGCCTTGGTTTGGTTCCGTCGGAGTCACCGGTATCGGCGAGTCCATGGGGGGTGTTGTTGGACGGACGTGGTGGTGCCCTCCAGAGGGAGAGCTCACTCATGTTGGCTCCGCAACTAAGCAATTATTGTGGTCAGTAGGGGGCTTAGTAGGTGGTGTCCTGTGTATGTTAGATCAGAACAGGCGCCACTGAACACCACCGAAGTGACTCGGCAGCAGTGCAGCGTCTCCTCTGGTGGGTTGCCTCTTGACGACTTGACATTGACTGCTCCCCGTGGATTGCTGGTGCCGGGGCTGGGCCACCGGGCTGTGGCTGTGGACAGGGTGTCGGAATGAGCAGCGTGGGTGCACTGCCTCTGAGGTGGCGCTGAGGTTGGGACAGCAAAAAAAAAAAAAAAAAAAAAAAAAAAAAAAAAAAAGGGCAAGCCCACCATCTTGTCTCTGCAAGTCAAGAGCTTCCAGACACGTCATGGAAATCAGTGCAGAACAAAAAGCTGATGACCGATCAGCATTAAAAAAAAAAAAGAAAAAAAAGTAAAATCTGTGTGTAAAGTACCCCTAGTTGTGCATTACATAGAACAGTGTTAATTATTCTTTGAAACGGACAACATATTCAGCAGCATGAATATGTATTGTGTTATAACTGTTCTTGTCGGATTAACCTTCAAAGACTTAGTTATCATAAGTAACACTTTATAGTACCAGTGGATCTGGAGATCTGTATTGTAATACCATAACAAATATTAATCAGGTTCCTTACCAGGTTTGATGTATGCAAACGGATAGATAAAAAAAAAAGAACAGTCTAAACATTTATTTTCAAAAGTTAAAACAAATTACAACAGATTTATGTCAAGCAGAGTGGAATGCTGTGTAATGACCATACACAACTCAAGTGCACAAAATACATGGACCAAACGTGATCACAACACCACATATATAAACATATACACAATCATACACACAAATACACTTTACATGCACACACACTCTCTTTTCTCTCACATACAAACACTTTTATACACTTTAATACACACGTCCATGCACTGGAGCCATACACATAGCACACATTTTCACACACACACACACACACACACACACACACACACACACACACACAATTTGCTCATGCTACTGGCACACATGCCCATCTTGACACATACATCATTGTTTACAGCCCAGGTGACCACAAAGGGTCTGTCAGGACTGTGAGCATGTTCAAATCAGAATTAGGTACAGATTCCAATTTTAGTCTCCTTACAACTGATTCTACCATCCCACCTGTCTGCCATCACCAGATCTGTCTGTTGAAGGCGACTCTACATTTCGTTCCCAAAGGAGTTACTGTAATGGTTAGAACATCCATGACAAAGCGTTTGGACATAGAATGAATAAACAATGCAGAACAAACAAGACACAGAGTGACAGAGAAGCACAGTTTTTTATGAAATTATTCAGCATGAACACTTTTCGTTCATACCATAGAGCAGACAATTTCAAAAAACTAAAAAATACAGGTCTAGTTGCAAAGTGAAACGACTGCAGGCGGAAATCTAAACAAATCTTAAATAAATGTCAGCGAACCGCCCAGAGAAACGTGGACAAACGAGACACAAGACAAACCACAACGCGTTTCGACCTCTTAGGTCTTCTTCAGGTGCAACAAACATGAAACAAATAACGAAAATGCACTTAGCTTTGATCGCTTCTGTGTTCAAGCACACATTTTCACACACACACACACACACACACACACACACACACACACAGACACACAGACACACACACACTTGCTCATGCTACTGGCATGAGCAAATGTGTGTGTGTGTGTGTGTGTGTGTGTGTGTGTGTGTGTGGTGTGTGTGTGTGTGTGTGTGTGTGATGAGCAAATGTGTGTGTGTGTGTGTATGTGTGTGTGTGTGTGTGTGTGTGTGTGTGTGTGTGTGTGTGTGTGTGCACTTGAGTTGTGTATGGTCATTACACAGCAAGAGAAAGACCAGAGAAGCTCAGCTTTCATGAAATAATAAAGTGGTGTTAACACGTATCATTCACATTCAGAGAAGGCTTGATTTTTTAAATGTTTTTGCCTTGTCTCTCTGATAACCTTGTGTGCAGATTGTTAAGGTATCACTGAGGACATCCTGAGATTCTCCTTCCATTGTTTGCAGTGCCCTGCTGCCCTCCGACAGCTGACATGGTACAGGCCTGCCCTCTCCCCGACCACACCATCCCACCTCATCAGTCCAACTCGTCTGTGTCCTCCAGGCACTGTGCCCCTGCAGGATGGTTGCAGCCAAGACAACTGTTCTTCAGATACGCCCATACCACATCAACTCTATGTTTTCAATGATAAGCCGGACATCATTATGGTCATATGCTAGTCTAATCTGGTGGCGGATTTCCTTTTTTGTAATGCATTTTTTGTACTACTGATTCCAAAATGTTGGGTAACATTATTTTCAGGAATTGAATGAAATCTTTATAGCTCTGCAGTAACTTTGTTTTTCAGGAACAGAATGAAGTCTTTATACCTCTGCAGTGACCTTGTTTTCAGGAATTGAATGAAATCTTTATAGCTCTGCAGCAACCTTGTTTTCAGGAACTGAATGAAATCTTTATAGCTCTGCAGTAACTGTCCCAGTTTCAAAACATGACGAGAAAACATGACATTTGGACAGTAACTATTGCTTGAACTAAAATGCAAAAGAAACTGCAATATTGCGCACAATCTTTTCTCACTCACCTGACAGTGAGAGTAAGATCCCTTGAGGATGTGGAAGGAACAGGAAACGAGGGAGCGCACATGGTGGGTGTGTAGGTCAGCCATCGCAGCCATGTGTTTGACACACTCTTCCACACACTGTGACACACTGATGACATGCTGAAACATTGTGCATGCACACCAATCTGATATAATGGTTTCCATGTGATCTGTTGTTTTCAACAACCAAGAAAAAGCAACACTGAATGAATAGTATCAGAAGAAAAAACAAATGCAAGAAAATAGTCCTCTTGTTGCTATGATAATGGCTTAGTGAAGCAAAATTCAGTTAAAAAAAAACCAATTCTGTGAAATGAGGGTATACACACACACAACACACACACACACAAGACAATGCACAGGCGTGAGCGTATTTATGTACATCAATGTAATCATATCATTTCACGTGCTGTAATTTGCATTTTCAAGCATACACTCTCTCTCTCGCATACATGTATATACATATACGTAAACGTGTGTATGTGCATGTGTGGGAGTGGTGGGGGGGGGGGGGGGGTGTTGGTGAGCGTTGATGTATATATAAATACATATACTAAACAAAGGCTTTTATGTAACGATTTACAATGTCATTTTGTAATGTCTTATGTACTGTGTGAAATGACTTGGAGCAGAAGAAAAAATTTCCGATGGACAATAAAGTGATTGAACTGAATGTGAATAGAATACACATTCTCTCTCTCCCTGTGTCTCACACACCCAGAGTTGCCTAAAAGACAAACCCAAAGCGTACCTGCAATAATGCTATGAAAGCGATGAAGTCCGTGTCTGTAAGCTGCACTCGGCCTGACAGCTTCGTGTACCTCTTCCAAAACAAGAGCATCAAGCAGCTGACAGACCTGCACACATCGCACACCCTGATGGTGTGGACAGTGGAAGCTTTCCAAAAATTACCGACTCCAGAAATCCTCAATCCTAAAGCTGTTCTTTACATGTATGTGATTTTTTCTTTTCTTATTACACTGTCTTATCTCTCACATGAATGTGTGGCTGCATGATGATGATGTGTATATGTATACACACATGGTAAAGAAGGAGAGATGGGTGGTGGGGGAATCACACTGCATGTGTATGGTACTTCTTTGCAGTTACAAATAAATGGCAAGGGGGAATTTGGGGGGGGGAGTGTGTAATTATGTGGGGGGAGGGTGTGGTTCCCGAGTGTGTGGTTAGGAAGGGTAGAGGTAGGGACAAGGAAAAGGGACAAGGAAAACAGCATCCTCTGGAGGGCAGAGGGGTGGGTTGGGTTGGGGGGGAAACAAAGAATGTGTGCGTGTAGGGTGTTTTGTCTGAGGTATGTTGTGTTGCACAAGTCTGTCACTTGGTTAGTGTAAAAGGCTTTGAGGTTGTTAATACCCTACAAAAATACCTAAATCATTATCACTTTTATGATTGTTAAAGGTTAGTTCTTTAATTGAAGGGAGCCTTCGATAAAGAAGTAAACCTATTCTAGAAAAAAAAAAATCACGAAAATCCAACTAGTTATAGGAACGGGTAGTCTTCAATTTTGGGGAACTGTACAGGAAAGGTTTCAAGGAATATGAAGACCAAGTGCCTATAAAACTTGACCACAAACAAATGGTCTCAATGGGATTAGAGGGTTAACTGTTCCCATGGAATGCACACTTTTAAGAATATTACTATACAGTCAACAAAACATTCCCCAGATTATTGAATTATCTGTGACAATGATAAAATCTCTATGAAACCTTAAAAAGAACGGAAGGCAACCCTGGAAGTTAATACCAAGATAATGAACTTCTCTTGTGCACTAATAAACACAGCAAAATCTAGCGAGCTATCCGTAATGTGGAAACTTCAATGACTGTATTTGCAGATTAATTGTGTGCCTGTCGGCAATCTGCATACACACGGAAACATTGTAACATTGTCAGGCAAGAAAGTCACTTATGTGGTAATATCAGATCAGAACCCGTCATACCACCTCAGAAAGTCACAAAGTAG
>JADBJO010002608.1:287500-299634 GCA_016801955.1 Conus betulinus | reverse complement strand
AAGGGACTCTTGAGTCAAAATGATATAGTGCCAATGCCCTTCACCACCTAACCAACACAAAAAGATATTACCCAAATCACAGAACCTTAAAGAATAAACTACTGGGGGAAACTCAACCGCACACAGGCATGCAACGCCAACAAACGACCCAACACACACACGAACGAACACACACGCAACACACACACACCAGCCACAGACCAATCAGCAACAGAAAGAGATGATAGGATCGAACCACACCAACAAAACAAACAGAGATAGACCCAACAACCCCCTGACAAAACGAGGCAACCGAAGTTTGGCCCTGCAACCGAAGCCACAATCAAACGATCGACTATATAACAATTTATATATTATTCAATTACTAAGTATAAACTACATTTGAAAAAACAACCACATGAATCTGACAAACGCTTATCCTACCCGCGAATCAAATTCTGTTGGTAGATGGAGCACGAATTCTAGATCGGTAGAAACCCTGCCATTCAGTAAGCAGAGGATAACAGAAAAAGAAAAAACTCACCAGGCAAAACCACCAGCCCACAGCGCTTGTCATGATTTTTGAAAGCTTTTCCTCGTTCGCCATTAATTATAGGCTTTCCGTCGGTATCTGGCAACAACTAAACAGTCAATATCTTCAACACTCAAACCACCACCCCCACCCAACCATCACACACAACGCCCAAACCAACACAACACAAACCACCCGAAACGTCCTCGACGGCCAGAAAACGCAAAAAGAACCCCCCCCCCAAACACAATCCATAACACACAACAAACACAAAAAAAAAAAACACACACACACACACACACACGGACACACACACACACCACTCTCACAAAAAGAAGAGATGCTAACATAAGCATATTATCATGGCTTCCCCCGGTTATTACTCTAAAGTATTGAGCAACCATTCACAGTATATAGGTCCAGTGTGTGGCAGCTTCTCTAATAAATGGGGAAAAACTTTCCCGTGTGCTATGCTGATGTTTTGCGGGTTCTCGGGACTTAAAAAGTAATTGTATAAAAAACCTATAACTCCAAAAAATATTTAGAAAATAAAAAACTTTTTCAGGAAAAGTGGAAAACATGCAGATTATCTAAGGAAATTCCAAACATTCCTCTCCCCCCCCACAAAACCCTGCACACCCCACGTTTGAAAATGATAAAGTGTGTGTGTGTGGTGTGTGTGTTTGTTTGTGTGTGGGGGTGTGGACTGGCTTTTATATATGGAAAAATAAGGGAGTGGGTAAACCTATGGATGGGTTAGTGACTAGGAAAGAATGAAAAGAGAGAGGTATTACTGACTTTAGAAAAAAAATAGGGCACTCAACTTTTAGAGTTAAACTGGGGGAATCTATGATAAATATATAGAGCATGTTGTGAGTGTTTTTGTGTGTGTGTGTGTTGGTGTTTGTGTGTGTGTGTGTGAGTTTGGATGGGTTCCAACGGGATGGGTAGGTTGTTGGTTGTGCGTGTGACATAGTGAAAGAAACCAATACACGGGTTGGTGGGTGGGAAGTGTGCATAATATGACGTTTGTGTTCAGATACTGGAAACCGAGCCTAAATAAAAAAGCGAAGCTTTAAATAAAACATGCGAGTGTGATGGCTAGGTGTGCCTGCTGTTTTTATTTTTGTACTCGTTATCCACACACCACACACACAACACCACCAACAGCACAAACAACACACACCACACACAACCAAAAACAACTATATACTAATTATAAGAATAATTAATATATATAATAGAATATATATATTAAAATAAACATAACACACACAACAACAAGAAGAAGTCCGGCAAACCAGGGAATAAATAACTAAAGATAAAAACAACCATGAACCTGAAGACAATGAAACTCGTTAGATGCTTTTGTATGTCCTGTAACCACCAACCACACATAGAATTACAATTAAACTTTTCATTCATACAAAAAAGAAAAACACAAACCCCTTGAGGCAGTAAAGATTTTCTTTACCTCGAATGTTTAAATGCCTTTAGTTGAAATGTTCGTTGGGAGAATTTTTTCTAATTTAATTAAATTTAAATCCGGAGGACTTGCACAAAACTAAAATTAAAACGCATCCCAGTTACATCAATTCATGAATTGCTTGTGTGTGTGGAAAGGAAAATAAAAAATGTGATGTGGTGTGTGTGTTGTTGGGATGGTGTGTGTAATGTGTGTGGTTGTGTGTGTGTGGCGTGCGGTCGCTGCCGCGCGCGCGCGCCAGCCTGTGTTGTGTTGTGTGTGTGTGTGAAGTGTGTGAAATGTGTGGGTGGTGTGTGTGTGTGAAGAGCGAGAGAGAGAAAAGAAATAGAAAGGTATGCTAAAAAAACAAGTTGCAGACTGAATTCATCATACTACAAATCAAAATACAGTCAAAAAGCGGAACGGAAAGGATAAAATTAAACAACCTCTTGGCAGGGACATAACATGTCTGCCAGAGCTTGTCTGTCTGACACCGCTGACAGAAGACCACCCGCCCCTTCCTAACCCACTGAAACTGCTTCAGAACACTCCTCTCCAAGTATGGTGGATAGTGCTATTGCTCCCCACTACCCCACATACCCATTCCTCTATGCCCCTCAGCTCGAAAGCAACCCCTCGAACATTCCAGAAAACCTCCTACTAAGGGAAAGGGAATGTACTGACCCTGCAATAATGACAAACAAACCCTGTCACATCTTCGTCAGTATGAACCGACGAGATCGATCTTGTTGCATCTACTTACAGGTCCCGCTCACGTCACCGGTCCGAATGCCTTGTTCACATTGGGTGCCGAGATCCTTGCACAAACTTCATATCCAGATATCGTTGATAGCTGGATCTTGTCTATCCAAGTGGCGAAGAAGATCCCTGGTGCGATAGTGGATGAGCGAATCAGAGATCTTGTTGTAAACTGCCTGTCATCACAACATGCACTATGTGTTTGTCAATGACTGGGTGTAAGATGTTTCGGTAGCAGGCTTTCTTCTTCCGACATGTCGCTCTCCGCTGTTAAGTTACTAATTTTGGTTTTTTCAACCTGGAAAATGTTGCTTTCATTTTATCATAGAACTGCCAAGGCAGAATGTGGTGAACAAGAGTCTTGTTCTCTCTTTCATTTTACCAGAATAACATTCTTTATTGTATAACTTTGAGCCTGAATGCTTTCGATTCCATTCAAAAACAGTAAGTTTGATATGAATTTCTTTCAGTAATGACAAGGCCTCTTACGCTGTTAGCTTAATAGCAACACGGTTGTACTAGCCTGGAGTGCTCTTCGTCTGACCTCACATCCTCTCGTCCCTCTCTGTCTCTTCCGCATAAACAAATCTGTACAAACATCGGCACCTTGACGTGTGCTTGAAATGCATTTGTTAGAGCCACCTGGTTGTGGATTGTAGAAGAAGCTGATTCGTACAGAAAGACGAAGAAAGTAATGGTGCTGACAAAAGTAATCAGCAAATAAATAAAGAAAACAACGATGATTTGACCTTACCACTTACTCATGGTGATGTTGTGAACTCCTGGCCCCTACATATAAAATGGAGGTGAAGATGAGGAAAGAAGTGGCTGTGTGTTGTGTGTGTGTGTGTTGTTCGTGTTTGTGTGTGTGTGTGTGTGCGTGCGTGTGTGCGCGCGCGCGCTGTACTCGCCTAGCTGCGGGTCGATAATTGGTGTGCGTTACATCTCGTACCGTGCGTTTCGTGCGGGAACTGCCGTTGTTGATCTTATGCGTGTAAGACGGTGATGATCACCTTTGATGCCTATCCTCCGAATTATTTGTGAAATAAAGGCACATATTATAACATCGTTTTCCTAGATTGTTGAAAAAGAAAGACGATCGTCCCAGCCGTCCATATTCACGGAGTTATATTCAATCCTTATATCACCGCTCTTGCTCTTTCCCATCTCTCCATCATTCAGTGAGGCCCCGTATGAGTGGTACTTTATTCTGTCACAAATCCCTTCCGTGTGCTCCTCAACTGCATTACTGACACGGTCCTGAACCTCCTTGGCTTCTCCTCTTAGCCACTCAAAGACTGCGTCTCTGCCCGCAGCCCTCAGTATCAGATCCCGACGGTGGAGCAGCAACCCAACTCCACAAGAGGATGATACACTGCATGCCGCTACGGTCACTTCGGTGATGTTCATTTGCGCCTTTTTTCTGATCAAACGCACCACAGGACGTTCTTTCACAGAAATCTCACTTTGTTAACTCCCTACTGTGCAAGTGATTGTTTTGTCGGGGACCCAGTGCGAGATTGGATGCCACTGCGTCTCTCCGTGGAAAGTCTTTGTGATCTTGGCCGACGCTCGGGGTCTTTGATAGCTAACACACATGAATCATGAAAAGTCAATGAACACTGAGGCTCTCGTCACTATATTCAGCAAAGTATGAAGATCCAAGGAGTCAGCGTTTTTTTTTTTCTTCTAGCGGTCCTATGACCATAAATGAAATGAAGTGGGAAAAATTCCATTTAGCTTCTTGAGGTGCATCTACAAAAGCTTACTCCGCGCATTCATTCATCTCAGAAAATATCGTGACGGCCCTCACGTAAGCCCGAAGATATCAGGCTTGTTCAGTGTGTGATCTGGAAGTTGTGAGCAACGCTCTGCGACACATTCGCTGAACGGAAGAAAATGATCATGGCTCTGTCTTCCCTTCTAGCTGTTGGCAGAACCGGTTGGGGTTGACTAATCTACCAACGTTGGCTCTTGATGGTACTTCGATCCCACGTTTTGTAATCTGCAACGCGCTTACACCTGACCACACTGGGCCATGGCGCGTGGTGCCCTCTGTCTCATCTGAGCATCATCTTCAATCCATGCCCTTGGCAGCCTGGACACGCGCCCCACTTAGCGCGCCTGCAGACGCAGACGCAGGACGGGGCGGTCCCAGGTAGTTATTACACTGGCATCCGGTCAGACCTCCTGGACACCCATCCAGGGATGGGGGGGACAAAACGTGTGGCTAGTGGGAAATGACCAGAAAAAACCGTTGTTGCCGATTTTGACCTACGGCTGTGGAATATGGGAACACACAAGACCAGCTGAACGTTTTAAGCTTGAGCTAAGCTTGTTTTACACCTAAGACAAACAACGCCAACAATTTCAAACGTTGTGCTCCGTGAACTTGTGGGAAACTGCCTGTTTCTTCTGTGTAAGTTGAAAACTAAATGCTGTGCTTTTGTTTAAATCTCTGTTGTGGATAAAAAATGACAATGAATTGTCAAGTATTGTTAATTCAGTCATCACATTTGTATGTGAAACACAAGTACCAGTCACATTATATGCAGTGCATAAAAATCACACTTGAGGAAATTAGAATGAGTATTTTTTGCTTTTTGCAGGACAATCTAGACTGCAATCATCCTGTGTTTAAAAAAAAAATGTTTTAAAAAAGTATGTCTCGGTCACCAATGCGAACACACTTTTTATTCTGAAACTGACGTGATAAACTAACTATGAAACAACTAATGTATGACAAGATTTTGGACGACACCAATTTTCACGTTATTCTGAACCCTTTGTGCAATTTGGTTTTACACAGTTCAAACCACAAATAACATCCTACCCGTTATGTTTGTCGATTTCAGGGAATTTCGAGGCACGAAAAGCTTTGCGAAAAAATGCACATACAATTCCAACGAAACTGGTGACACTTTTCATGACGTTTTCAACTGCAATCGTTTTTTCATGATATTCCCAAAAAAATCTCTACCACCATGTTGCTGGAAAAAGCAACCAAAAGCCCAAATTAAGTTTAATTCTGCGAGTTGTTTTCCACAACACCAGAAAAAGGCTTAACTTGCTGAAAAATGGAAAGTAATTCAGTTTATAATTTGTTTAGGAATGACAATCTGAAATGATTTTTTTGCTGCCCAATTATAAGAAAGTGTGAAATGTATTATTAGTGTAAAAAAAAAAAAAAAACGGCTTCTGAAGAAAAATGAATGAGCGTACATATTCGGGAAATGCGTACTTTATGTGTATGATGTACTATAATATGTACTTCTATCAATATGTTGATTATGGAATTCATTAGTTTTGATGTGATATGGAATTTTTTGCTAACATATGTATTTTCCCGCACATGTGTTATGCACATTAATTTTTATTTATTTTACTCCCAATGGAGATCTTGGACTTAAAATCTGGAGTATGGATCTAAATCTGAATAGGCAGTGTGTTTGTGGAACATGGCACCAGGAACAAAAAAAAAAACGAACCGAAGCGAACTTTGTGGGCCAGTGA
Organism: Conus betulinus; assembly: GCA_016801955.1. Lineage (NCBI taxonomy): Eukaryota > Metazoa > Mollusca > Gastropoda > Neogastropoda > Conidae > Conus > Conus betulinus. The sequence goes on along the minus strand of JADBJO010002608.1, from coordinate 293,386 downwards.
GCAGGGATTCTTTACTGTTGGAAGCTTTTGCCCCTTCCACCACCCAGCGACATACACAACCACATATAGATGTCTAGGCAGGCGTGCGCGCTGCGCGCCGCGCGCGCACCGCACGCACGCACGCCACGCACACACACACACACACACACACACACCACACACACACACACACACACACACACACACACCAAGCGCACACATGCACATACATAAAAAGATGCATATGCTCACATATAAGATGTACGTATCTATTCCTAGCGGACTAAATATTGAGCAGAAACAAAATATTTCCTTTTGCTCATTGATATCTCACCTTTAGATATTTGGTTACCCCCCCCTCCCTCCCCCCCCCCCCCCTCCCCCCCAAAAAAAAAGGCTAAAAGGTAAGAAAAAAATCAAAATATAACGTTGATTCAGCTGCATACTTGCTGTAAAGAATCACTGTTTTTTCTTATCTCTGAATCGCTCATTTTCCGCAAGGTCTTTGTATCATCTTGTTGTGTCTTCTGTCTTCCTACCGTCCAGTGATGGTATTGACTGCAGACTCCCTAACTTGCGCTGTCAGATGGTACACCACAGGAACCAATGACGTGTTGATTCCAATTACCGTGTCCATCTTTATCTTCTCTCCAATGATTCCGGTGTGGGTTTGAACTCTGCCCAAGAGAAGCCACGGCTCTACCGTCTGCTGACCTGTCCAGCTTAGCGCCTCACGCCCCGGCCGGAAGAATTGATGGCCGACGGATAATTGAATGTAGACTACAGACGTTTTCGGGAGTCCGACCTGTGTGTGTAGAGCCAGTTGAAATGATCTTAAATCACATAAGCTTTGTTTCTTTTCTGGTGCCGAAATATATATTTTTTTTTTTCTGCCAGTATTTTCATGATACCCCCCCAGTCCTCCCCTATTCCGTTGTGTTGCGCTATCACGGGAAATGAGGACTCAGTAACCGTCGACGGAATTATTATTAGTGAGAGTAATTTTAGGTGCCTATCTTCAGTTAGAGACCAGGTTTTGAGCGTTTTTACAGTCCCTACTTGCCCTTTACACAATGGGGTGCCTACCTGGGTTGGCCGACTGAAGAGCTTCCTGTTGCCGCGACAATTCACCGTTCCCCCAAGTTTATTCAGTCCGTGTTTCAGTCACTCAGTTTGTTTCATTCATTTTTTTTCCATTATTTATGTGCATGTGTGTATACATAGCACTTCATACCAACGGTCAAACTTCTTTCCTCTTCCGAAAGTTGGGTGATGGGATTTACGTGTGTCCGCAGACCTATCCAGCACAACACCTCAGGCGCCGTAGGGTCAGATGGGGGGGGGGGGGAGGTCAACGGGTAAGTGCCTTCCTGATCACCGTGCAGGTTCTTTAGCTGAAGCACCTTTTCCAGAGAAGAGCGCTCAGAGCCTCTTGTTGTTGACATGTGTATTTTGAAGTTGTGTCGTTTGAGACGTATCACACAATAAATGATTTCAAAAATTTTAAGTCCCTGATTGGGCCATGACACTGAACTAGCAGAGGCCACCATCCATATGGCTTATTTTGTAAAATAGAAGGCGGGGCCTCTCCTTCAGTTCGCTTTTTACGTACCCTACCTGAGTCAGGTACCCATTTACGCGCCGTGGACAGAGAGGGTTTACAAGCCATACAAATCCTACTCCATGGGTGATTCAATTCGAACTCACGACCGTCAGTTCAGCAGACAAACGCTCCAACCATTTGACTGCGGGCCTCACCATCCATGCAATACAGTGCTCACAGTAAAGGCCAGGTTGAAACGTCGTGTTTGACGACTAACTGATCGACCGCAACATGGAAAAAGTTACTGAGATCCAATGCTTGTCCCTCATCTCCCCTCCCCTTCCCCTTTTCCCTCTTTTTTCCATTCAGCTTTTTCTGTCTTGCCTTCCTGCAAACCATGTGTACCTAGTTGTGGTATTTATTTGTTGTTTCAAGCGAGGGCTTAGTCGAGAGCCAGCCTGCGCGCGTGTTGATTGGATCTTGATGCCAGTGTCACGAAGCCTTTTTTCGGGACAAAGCCGAGGGTGACTGTGGACGGGGAGCGGGAAGGGGTGGTTTAGGGCTAGTGCCACTGGAGTGGCATGGAACATGATATTAGAAAAAAAACAAACAAACAAGATGCAAAGCATATAAACGTACTTCCAGTAGTAGTGGTGCACACACAAAAGGAAAAAAAAAACATCAGTCACTATAGCACTTTCTCCCCTTTGGTGTAGAAATTTTGTATGTAAGAGAAAAAGAAAAAAAAGCTGCTGCTCTCCCCCGGTGGGGAATTGAACCATGGTCTCCCGCATGACAGGCAGGGACACTAGTCCACTATACTACCGAGGACCTTACAAACTTTGGTTACACTTAAGTTTAAAAACCATTATTGCTTAACTGTTCATCACAAAATCTATAGCCGTTAGTAATGGCTATTCTGGTAAAATAAAACATCGGGACATCATCCGTGACCCCATAATGAATATGTCCAAATTTTCAGAAAAATTAGTCCAGCGTTTTTGTCTGGAGCGACTGGAACACATTTTTGACCGCGGACGGACGGACGGACACACAGACCGCATTTATTCTTCACTCCTATTGTAGAAAGAAGGTGGAATAATGCCATCCTGCAACTACCAAACCAGAGGTGTGCCAGTCCATTCCGTCTCCCAGTGTTTTATGGTGCGTGCGCCCGTCCCCTGTTTCCTCTGTAGTGATCTGTCTGCTGTCTGCGGGAAACGTAGGAGGACTCTGTGAGCGTGAACAGAATTCTGCGGTTCTACCTGTGTATTCTAGGAAAGCTTGTACTCAATACTACCTGTACAAGTTTATCAGCATTTCAGGGACGACTTTGAGGTCGTGCGATGTCGTGTGAGTTTCGTTTATGCCAATTAAGTAAAATGATCGAACGAGGTAATATACCAGTCATTCAATCGTAGAAATTTCACATGAAGAAAGTTGACCCCTCTTTCCCCTCCCTCCCCCCCCATTTTGGGATGGATGCCGGAGGTAGTTTGGATATAAGTAAACTCAAGTATTCTGTAAATTCGTTAGTCGTAATTTTTGTCTTTTCTTTGACTCTGTCTGCCCGTCATCTGTGCTTTATTTTGTAACTGTCGTTCATTGTCCTTTTCCTTTGTGTTGGCCCGTCCAGCACCCGTCTTTTCGTCCGGAAAGTCTGAGCAATTTTTTTTTTCATCCTTGTGCAAGTGCAAGAGAATTTTTTTTTACAGTGTGAATAGTATCCCCAGTCTGAAGGACACACACCTCTTCCCCCTTTGACCTACTTTGAATGGCGACATCACTTCCCTTATTGTCGCGATAAATGCGAGTTATGGGACTGTCTATCACAAAAGTGATGAATTTTTTCATCTGTACAGTATTCTGTTGTGTCAACCGGCCCAGTTCGGAGATCACAAGAAACCATCGATTTGTATAGGGGAACGAAACTGAGACACGCAGGCTCACAGAATAAACTTTTTTATGACTTGATGTAAGTGTTAAGCGGAAAATTACTGCTGGAGACAGTTCCACAGGGCTGAAGACTCACGGGATAATGCGACCCGTGCAAGACAGAATGAAAATAAATTGGAACCGTAAATGTCTTTCGGTTTCCAGAAGATGGGGGAGCAAACGTCACACCTCCGTCCTGGGATAAACCTTTCACACCTGCTCTTCGGGCAGAAGGGGGGTCATTCTCCAGTGAGAGCTCTTCAACTTCCTTCAACGGCAAAGACGGTGGACCAGCAAGTGAGCGTTGTTTGGCTTTTTACGACATCATCAGGTCAAGTTTGGTTCCTGGATACTTGCTGGAGAGAAAATTACACAGAAGCAAAACAGAAGAAAAAAAAAATGTCTGTCTCGTCTTGCCCAAGAACAGTTCCATATTTACAACGGGTATAACATAATTCTATTGTATCTGCTCAGTAATGCATGAAGCTGTGTTTAGTCTTTTTTCACAAAGCTAGACCTCAAAGTCTTTACTTCCTCACACCATCGAATAGTACACCAGGAGGATGAATGATGTGGTGACCCAGTCACCGCATGATCCGTTATCTTCGTTCCAGCAGCCGATGTTGGTGACTTGGCGAAGACAAGCCAGCCGCTGTCTGCGGACGGGGGCCACTCTGACACCTCGGCTCCCGAACCAGAACAATGGATGGCCGACGGGTAATTGAATTCCAGACCCGCTGACATCTCCGGGCGCTCCACTGGAGCGTGAGGACAGATGACCTTAATCACATTTCGCTTTGTCCCCCTCTCCGCTCCTGCCGCTAATTGAACACTCGCAGTGTTACGACGTCGTTTAGGGTCCCAGAGCGTTAAGTGTTACGTGTAGTCCGTCTTGCTGCCTTTGTGTGGGAGAAACAGGGCTTGTGTGGCCCCAGTCTACAGCTGTGTTCTCTTGCTTCAAGGGTCGGGGCTTAAACTCCCGTTCAAAACGGCCAGGCTAGATTAGACTATCTCTTTCGGAATGAACATCTGCAGAAACTCGCCTCCCCCCCCTCCCCCTTGCCTTCGTTACTTCTCCAGCAGGTGCTTTTGGATGAGACTTTAACAACTGAGGTCACATTTGTTAACGTACACGTTGAAAATGTATCCATAAACAATCCAACTTTGACACAGTTTAAATCTTATGAATCATTTGTAGAAGAGATGGGCATAATGTGTTGTGGTATGGTTCACACACCCACAAGCATGCACGCACGCGCGCGCGCACAAACACACACACACCAGAGAATAGAGAGAGAGGGAGAGAGAAGAGAGAGGCGAGAGAGGAGAGAGAGAGGAGAGTAGAGCGTTGTTGTTTTCTAGGGATCATTCCCGAAAAAGCGAATGTGGCTTCCCTTAATGGTGGAATAACGGTCATGGATGCAAAAAAAATGCAAAAAAAAAAAAAAGGAAAAAAAAAACGATGAGCTTTCGATTTCTAATCTAGGAACCCCGAAGGAAATGAAAAACTCTTTGTAGGTGGATTTCGGAGCCCTGTTTGCCTGCTCTCGTGATAACAGCTGTTTGTTTTCTTCCCCATGTCCTTGTTGAGCTTTCTGTCTGGGGTCGCTGGTGTCGGCTAGTTCTTTGGGACACTGTCCGTTAGAGGGACCTGTGGTGACGGGGCCCTCCGGAGGTGTACCTTCACTCGGCGATGGTTCCCTAACCAACCTGTATGTTTTGGGGGCGGGGTTAACAGGTGGTACCCTTTATATAGTGGATCAGAAGAGGCACCACTGAGACAACCAAATTGATTCGGCGGCAGTGCAGTGTCTCCTTTGTGGGTATCCTCATAGTCTTGATTATTCCCTGGTGTATTGCTGTCGGTTGCAGGGTTGTGTGCGTACAGTGAGTATCCTATGAAACAGAACACGGTTCCGCTGCTTAGCATCTGATGAAAATCTAAGTTAGATAATTATGAGATGAGCTTTTCGTATGTTGTCTTTTTGTGGAATGAGCGCCAATGTTAGGTCGTGAGATGATCACGTAATCGAAGAGTGGGGTGTTTAGGTTGTCATTCAATCGACATTGGAAGTTTCATTTTTAACAGTCAGCTCAGACGGTTTTTTTAATAAGCTGTAAGGTTTCAGATGTGTTTTCAGGATCCTACACGTGTTTTTTTCAAATCCAGGCGTGAAACCACAGCGACCATTTCGGTGTCGGTGAAGAAAGAATCGCCCCAAACACATAAAACAACAAGTTCCATTGACTGCATTGTTGTACACCAACACTAGAGCGCGCGCACGCACGCACGCACGCACGCGCACACACCACACACATACACACACACACACACACACACATACACGCACACGCACGTGGCACACGGATTCACGCACGCATGCCCACGCGCGCGAGCGCGCGCGCGCACACACACACACACACACCAC
>JADBJO010002608.1:280000-282500 GCA_016801955.1 Conus betulinus | reverse complement strand
GTAGGGATTGAGGCTTATGGGGCGGAGGTTGGTGAACGAGTGAGGAGGGGTGAGTTTGACGACAGGCGAGATAGGGGAAGGGGTGGGGAATGGGGGTGGAGCGGTGGGCGTCAAAGGATCTGAGAGCTCACCAGTTGGAGTGTCTGTTAGCAGCGTCGATATTCGTCTGCCCGCTGCCTGGCGCCACGTCATCTAGGGTGCAGGCCTAGCTATTGGACCCACTGCAATAGATTTACCCCCGGGAAAGTTTTGTTATTCTGAGAAAAGATGGTTTGGTTACAGGATAACGATTCTTTCATGCGATAACTTGGTCCGCGGTGACGAGTATTTCAACATTGTAACTGTATTGGTGCGCGGATACAAAAGAGACAAATGAATGTCCGGTCTACTTCAGACCTGACAAATAGCAGACATACAAAATGCACAAAATGATGACTTTCCAGACGGACGTGGACAATTTCAGGGGAGTGGGTGCTTTGTGCATTGCTTTGTGCATTTTAATTTGTTAATTGTGGCGTCTGAAAAAGACGTGCTTGTCGAAAATTAGCTTGTTTGCTGTGTATTGAGAATTCAAGAAATTCAACTAAGTGTTTCGTGAATTTTGTTATGGGTTGTTCTCAAAGACGCCGTAGTGTGTGTTTCAGTGTTCATTATTGTAGGCCTACAGTTGATTTCTAACGTTTCTCTCTTCGGGACGAGAAACACTGTGAACTGAACTAATGCGCATGCACAGAACCGTTTGCATTCACTGTTCTGTTAAAACACAAATGACGAATGATTGATTCAAGGATGTATATCATCTATGTTGATGGTATTAGTATCTACATTAACTCACTTAGCAGATCAGTGATGGTCAATAGAATAAACCGAAACCAAAACCGAACACAAAACCTTACAGCAAAAGTACAGGTAGAAGAGTGGGAAAAAGGACGGGGTGAGGCAGAGATAGACACTGCTGTAAACATTTTTTTTTATTTATTATCATATTTATTTATTATGATAGTGATGAAATAGACCGCGAAACGGACTGAGAATCCACGCAAAATAAAACATTCAGTGATAGATCAACCATAAATGACAAAGCCAAAACAATTTGGATAGAGGTCTGCCGTGAACATCAGCAAAGCTCATCCAAGCTGTTAAGATTCTCAATCTTTCGGGCTGGAATGAACGGAATTATCAAATGAGGCAGGGAACAGTATACAAGTAGTGTAACTCTTGCTCCTATGGCGTGTGCCCAAAACTCCAAACGAATGCTGCCTGCGACATCGAATCGCCTAACAAGAAATGACAACTCAGAGAACAAACAAGGAGATATCCCTACCGCTAGAATGTGGAGGTCGGTTATTATGGGATGTCTGCATTTGTTCTGTGCGCTCTGTGAAGTCATTTCTGCTAGGCGATTCGGTGTCGTAGATAGTATTCGTTTAGAGTTACGGACGTGTGTTTATTTCACCATGGGAACAAGAGTTACCCTACTTGTTTATTGTTTACTTTAGGGCTGGAATCATTCTCATGGACCCTGCACGGTGATCTTGCCCAGAAACGTCTGTGTAACTCTGAGGATGGTTGTATTTTACGCAAAGCGTTGCTTGGACTGGGTTAATCACAAGGGCGCGGGGTGTTCACAGCTATTGTCCGTGTACATCCTCATTTTCACGCATTTTACACTTGATCTCGTCACAAATGTGACGAAATGTCTCTCATTCCAATCACAATTTCGTAAATGAAAAAAAAAATGAAGGGCTGAATAGCTCACATTAGTTTTTTCCTCAATTGTTTCTAGGACAACTTCAGATTGGGATTCCTTAACATTTTGTTGGGGGTATCGCCATCGTGTTCGAGCAGTGCCTGTCATTTAAGCCATAGGCTGGTGTTGGTAAGTGTCGTCTGGGACTGCTGATGTGGCGCAACTAACCGTCAAAACAGCAGTCGTGTTGGAAAGTTGTTGTTTTGGTCAGTTCAGTGTAACTCCCATCCCTTCCACACCACACTACCCCTTCCATCCGTCCAACAGACAACCGACCTCCACATTCTGGCGGTGGTCTCTTTTAACTTACACCATCGCCAGTATAACCACGATGTTCTCTCTCTCTCTCTCTCTCTCTCTCTCTCTCTCTCTCTCTCACACACACACACACACACACACACACACAACACACACACACACACACACACACACACACACACACACACACACACACACACACACACACACACACTCCCTCGTTCACTCTCTCTCTCTCTCTCTCTCTGTGCGTGCTTGTACGTGTATTTTGTTCTCTGTGTCTTATGCAGGCTCTAGAAACACAAACCAGAGAGAAAGAAACAAGAGTGCAGAGTGGGGAAGGGGTGAAGGGAGGGGATGCAAGGGGGGTGGGGGGTGGGGGGTGGGGAGATCTTCTTTACGCAGAGGTGCATCAGCGAGTGCTTCTAGACAATCTGAAATCTGTTATTCTATGATGATATGCGTAAACCTACTGTAACGCTTATACTCTCT
>JADBJO010002608.1:275000-277500 GCA_016801955.1 Conus betulinus | reverse complement strand
TTTGTAGAGAAGGCCAGTTTGGCCGTTAGTATGGATGACACGTATACACTGATCATACTCTGAAAGAATAAAATCATGAAGGAAAAACTGATTGACTGACAGACTGAATAACGCGGGAAACGACTGAATGTTTTGCGAGCAGACAGCTCTTTAGTCGGCTCTACCTAGGTAGGTAGGCTGTCGTGTAAAGAAAGCGTGAGCCGTAAAACTCTTAGAGTTTGGTATCAGACTGAGAGTAATCACTATATGAGTACTCTTGATCATAATGATACTGATTCTTATTTTACTTCGCTTCTGTTACCCAAGTTTCAGAGGTATATGCAGGCACTGCAATCAGTATAAAAAACTACAGACGTTTGTCACAGTCTTATCTGCGTGTCCAGCCCCCCACCCCCCCCCACCCCCACTCCCCAAGAGAGGCGAGTTTTGAAAAACATAAATCAGTGTGCTATTATTTTTTTTTCTTTCTTCTGCTTGGTGAAATGTAATCTCATTCTGTCAGCACCGATTGAAACGCGTCCTTTCTACTAAGACAGTGAGTCCAACACTATGTTCAACATGGAGCTACTATACTCTGCATCAGAGATGCACAGCACGAAACATTGCACACCATGGAAGAACATTATGTTCCTAGCTGCAAAGTGAAGTACAATAAGAATCAGTATCATTATTATCAAGAGTACTCATATACTGATTACTCTCAGATTATGTTCCTAGTGCACTTTTCCAGAAGTGATGAGGAGATTCAGTGTAAAGGCATCTCGAGGTCTGTCTAACAGGCAGAAAAAAAAGAAACCTTGGAATACTAGAACCTTTTCTTGGAGCCGTCAAACTTGGGTACTTTGCTTTGTTGGAAGTATCATTCTTCCAAAACTGTGTGCCATTCATTAATATTATGTTTATTGCGGAAACGTTGGCTTCTACTCACACCGCTCTTTGATATCGCTTCGGACACTGTCAGTACACGCTTTATCAGGCACAGTTGAATCGATTCCTCTCCCCACCCTTCCTCCCTTTCCATCTTTCCTTCCCCATCGTGTCGTCTGGGAGAGTTTCCAGCCTCGTTAGTCCTTCCCATTGTCCATCCTGCATCGCCTGGGGCAGAATGGCACGGCAGGGGGTGGGGAGTGGGGATAGGGGGCGGAGAGTGCCAGAAACAGGCGACATCCGATGAGGACAGCGCCATCTCCAGTCGTGCTTGTCGCCCTTTTGTGGTGCGGGCACCGGGATGCCGTCCCCTCTCCCCTCGCTGTTAGGGAATGCCACAGACAGTGGAAGAAAGTCAGATGGGAATGCACACCAGTGGCGATCATTGATTGGGGTGTAGATCAGATCAGATGAGATCTGTAACTCACTGTCTATCTGTCTCTTACTCTATCTCTCTGTGTCTATGTGTTTGTCTGTCTGTCTCTTCTCTCTCTCTCTCTCTCACTATGTTTTTTTCTGTCTGTCTGTCTGTCTCTCTGTGTCTGTGTCCTCTCTCTGTCTCTGTCTGTCTGTCTGTCTCTCTGTCTCGTTTTCTCTTTGCGTGTCATATGCTCATTACCACGTACATGCTCGAGGATATAGCGCCAAGCCTTGTTTTTATCTCAACAGATCGTACAGCAGCAGCAGCAGCAGCAGCAGCAGTAGTAGCAGCCCCGCTGGCATTGCCAGGCACACTTAATGAATGTTGGTTTAACTGTCACCAGAAGAAGCTGTGCAGTTTCACAGAAATGAGATGTAGGTCTGTACTAACCATTCTCAAGGAGCAGATACTTCACTGGTGAGCAGGCGAAGCGCAGACGTTTATCACTGATCACAGTGCAGTGTCCTGTGTTCTGGCCACTTCTGATCCATTCACATTCTCTTCTTCCTCTTCATTGATTGGTTGACTAATCCATTTAAGAAAATTAAAAAAAAAAGTATTTTTTAGGCTCCATGAAAACGCACGTCTTCCGCCAAATTGGATGAAGATAAGTGATTGCTCGTTCATTTTCATTGTCCTGAGTATTGTGTATCTTGCCTGAAGAAGACCTGAGAGATCGCAACGCGTCGTGTTTTGTCTTGTGATTCGTAAGTGAGTCGTAAAATACTTTTTGAAATTTTTATAGTTTTCCACCTGCTGTCGCTCCACTTTGCAGCTTAATCCATTTAAGAATCGATTCATTCCTTCATTTTTTCTTTCGTTCTCGTTCACTGACATATGCTAATGCTCTCTGTGGGTTGCACTGGTCTCTGCTGACCTGTTCCATCTCTTAGTATCTTAGGTCGTAAACAGTCTGCCACAGAAACACTACATCTGTCACACAAGATGATAAATTCGTCATGTATGAATACGTTGCATTTTCGCCATTTTCAGATGGAGACGAAACAAAAATGCTGAGAATCAGTATCAGTCCTGTACAAAAGAAGTCCAAAGTTCGCCCCCCCCCACCACACACACACACTCCTCATCCTTCCTCCCCCACCCTCCCTCCTTCTTTCTCAGTTTCGGTCGGAACGAGAGGTTTGCTACTTC
>JADBJO010002608.1:267500-270000 GCA_016801955.1 Conus betulinus | reverse complement strand
CGCATTAGACAATAATAACAACAACAAAGCATAATCATGATCATCATCATAATGATCGTAATCATCCTCATCGTCATTACCCATTAATGAGCATTATTCATGTGTTTTTGTCACATCAAAGGCATATATAGGATAGTAACAACCACAATGACAAACACACAGGGAAAAACAAAACAAAAACGAAATGACCGAACACAAGCAAATGAATTACTCAAACAAAGAAAACAAAACAACTGGCCGTGGCCATATCATTTGGAAGCCTGAAAAAATCATTCATTAATCCAATAAAGAAGAATATGGGAGCCACTGTGTAAGAAACGTTGCGAGTGACATGTGAAGACAAGCAGCATACTTTTCTGTTTCATACTTAGCTTTCAAATACACAATAAAAACGCGAAATAACGGTAAACCCTTGTCATATTTACATTTGCAAATATAGACTTTGGCAGGCAACAGAATTAAATCGAAAGTTATATCCGATCCAAGATTATTGTCACAGCCAAACAGGACAGTATTTTCATTCAGCAGTGTGTCGGTGATATCTTACCCAATCGGCCGCACAGGAAACGTTCCAGGCCTGTCACGCGAAGACAAAAAGACTGAAAGGCCTGTCCCGAACAAAAGCAACACAACAGAGCTGCATGCAAAGTACCATCGCTTCATGGCATGATTAGTGTTCTTCTGACGGCCTGAAAGGGATCATTGTAGGCCGTATCAAGGGCGACACCCATTCCGCTTAGTTTATCAACCCCATCTCAAAAAAAAGACAGTGGTACTAAATAGTAATAATGATAATAATGGTGGGCATAAAACCGAATCAATCCTTGAAAAATTCCAATGGAAGTAAAGCTAGAATTATTTGCTCTTCCACAACAGACCAAGAAACGTGTGTGTGCGCGCGCGCGCGCGCGTGTGTGTGTATGCGTGCGTGCGTGCGTGCGTTATTGTGTGTGTGTGTGTGTGTGTGTGTGTGTGTGTGTGTGTGTGTGTGTGCGCGCGCGCGCGCACGCACGCGCGCGCGCGAGCGTGCGTGAACACATGTATGTTTGTATGTGTATGGGCTCACGTGCATTTAGATATGCGCGTGCACGCACAAACACGCGCTTGCGCGTGTGTGTAAACGTGAACATATCCAACATGCAACGGAGATTTGGAAAGGAGATGGGCACCGCTAAACACGACGCACTGCCCCGCTGACGTGTGGTTATGGGCAGCCGACAATAACAACCGCGCTGTTCATCTGCACGTCCCGTCAGCTCTGTAACCACAGAGAATCCAGGCCGATTGGGCTGATTGGATGGGGACACAGCCACACAGCGGTATGTGCTTCGTAACCCAGTTTGGATTGGCTCAATTTGACGTCGAGAGCCAGCGTGGCGAACCTTAAAGAATTTCAGACAAATTCGCCTTGTAGATGAGAGCGGATGAATAATAGGCTGTTGTTCTGCATCACAGAATGAGGGGAGGGGGGAGGAAGTAGCGCGCGCGTGCGTGCGTGTCTACTTGCGTGCCTGTGCGCGCGCGCGTGCGCGCCTGTCCAAGTCCGGGGCGCCAGCATTCCACTGGGTCGATATGAGGCCACCCAGCAGAAGAGACCCCGCAATGCCACTAGGTCACTGTGGTGGTGTTCTGCAATGCGTGTGTTCTGATTTAACGTACACAAGTCTAGCCACTGACGACAACATTGCTTTGTCACCAAGCCAGATTGAGTAGGAACCACCGCCCTAGCTGCTGCTCACCTCCAAGAAGCAGGATGACAAAGAATAGTTGGTGTTTACGAGCGGTTTAATCTTACTTTTAGTGCCTTCGGTGTCTTGTTTTGCCTTCCGTTCAGATGAACCTTTCTTCTACCCTTCGGGACGATTTTAGAAAATGTGGATATGAATATAGGATGAATAAACAGATATTCAATTATTTGCAAAAGAGTTTCGAACATGAAAATGGCAGGTGACCAGTCCGCCTCAGCGACATAATGTATTGCAGTTTTGTGGACAGATTTCAAGGCAATCTGGATCTCACGTATTAACCAGTGAACGTGGAGTCTTAAGGGCGCCTTGATCCTCTCGGGAAGGACGGGGTCTTGGATCTACACAGAAGGATAGATCCTTGGCTTGGGATCTCCACTACCAGCCTTGTGGCGAGTCATCTCCGCGAGAGGACGTCCCTTGTTGACGGCACAACTTTCATGTCTGCTGAGACTGTTCTGCCATAGGCTGCTCATTCCTGGCTCCTCATACACACCCACACCCAGACACATTCTATGGCTTTCTAAGCCTTTACTGGCCGTGGGCTTCTGTTAGCATGAGGTCATTAGTGGAAGGGCACCCACTGAAGAAGACACCGCGCTGCGTTGAGTACTCACGATGGTGGCGTTCGTGGATGTTCGTTCTGATCTTGTTGATGCGATGCAACATGTGCACTGGGCTTTGTGTTTCACGTCTTTTGATATTGAGAGGGTATGGGGGAAGGTGGCGTCTGATACTCTTCCTTGCAGATCGAG
>JADBJO010002608.1:237500-252500 GCA_016801955.1 Conus betulinus | reverse complement strand
TTTCCTTTTTTTATGACTGCACAAAAGTTTATCTTAAAAAAAAAATGTTTCCATGTTGTTGATTCTTTCTCTGTGTTTCCTTTTTGGGTTACTTGTGTAGTCCCTACAAATGGCGAAGACTGGATGACGAATCAAAAGAAAACACATACACTTGTCCATCATTCTCGTAAACGATCTCTCTCTCTTGTGTGTGTGTGTGTGTGTGTGTGTGTGTGTGTGTGTGTGTGTGTGTGTGTGTGTGTGTGTGTGTGTGTCTCTGTCTCTGTCTCTCTGTCTCTCTGTCTCTCTGTCTCTCTCTCTCTCTCTCTCTCTCTCTCTCTCTCTCTCTGCGCACGCGCCACCCACCGAGAGAGACTACATTTGTCTTTGAGATGCCGACAACACAAAACAAGCCAAAATACAAATAAACACAAAATAAGGAGCAAAGTAACGTCCTTTAATACACAATACCCACCACACAAGGGGATTTCTCCACAGACATGTATTTTGGCAGGTGCCACAATTGTCAGACTTTTAAAATGCACAAAGGCAGTACAGCCCCTAAGTAAGGTCCATTGTTAGTGATGCTAATGTGGATATGTCATCACTATTCTGATTAAAGAAAAAAAGCAATAAGAACTGTTCCTATAAAGGACATAGTTATATAGATATGATATTGTTAGACCTGACCACATCATTTATTGTGGTGGTGGTTGTTGGCAATGATAGAAATGGTGGTAAAAGTAGTAACGGTGGTGATAGCAATTGCAGCATTAGCAACGTCAGCACCAGTGGTAGCAGTAGTGGAGGTGATAGTAGCACTACTTTAGTAATAATAGCCACAGCAGTAGTAAACAACAACAAAAGCAGAAGCAGAAACTTATGGTAACAGAGAAAGCACCAGTAGCTTTGTTTGAGAACATTTATATGGAATCTGCAACCCTTGGTGCGCTGCTGTTACGGTGACGTTAGTGGTACGACCCCCCCCCCCCCCCCCCCATCCCCAGGCGTCGTGAGTCGTGACGACGGCTGTCACGTCACCAGATGTTGGCCGTCTGCCTGTGGCGGGTGACAGTGACAGTCTCCGTTCCAAAGGTAGTGTTCACCCGATGTTGCCTGGCCACTAAAGATGAATTGATGTTTCAGTGGTGCTCAGTGGGTACAGCGTTTAGGCACGTGATCCCGCCGATCCAGGATTATTGGTTCGAATCCCCGCCGGATGTTTCAATACAGGGGGATTTTCCCTCGGCGTTAACAGATTTCTGGCGACAAGATTCAAGACGTCAATGCACAATTTGATAATTTATTGGTAATCATTGGATTTGTAGGTCATTTTTCTCGACATGAAAAAAAAAAAACTTGTCTAATTCAGCTGGAGTTCTGGAAGGACACCAGCGAAGAAAAGGTACAGTGCAGCTCATGCAATGATGATAGGGAAAGAGATTTGTGCGGGCTGGTCACAAAGATTTCGGTACATAAAGATCTGATCAGGAGACGAGGCTGTCTCTGACAGACAAAGACTGTTTTGAAACACATCCGTTGTTGGTTATTGATAAGTGTGTACTTTTAGCGATCGATGCGTATGTTTCTTTTTTTTTTTTTTTTTTTTTTTTTGATTGGTGGATATGAAACAATTTGAGAGCATGTGCTTTTAAAATTGGTGATCACAGCTCTGAGAGAGAGAGAGAGAGAGAGAGAGAGAGAGAGAGAGAGAGAGAGAGAGAGAGAGAGAGAGACAGACAGACAGACAGACAGAGAGAGTCCCCGAAAGGACGTGTAATGTCGACAGTGTTTGTTTTATCACATGAATACATTTTGTCTTTGCGGCATGCATGTGTAACAAATGAAGACAGGAACCCTGCTGGCCCTTGTAAGACAAAGAAAAGGAAAAGACAACTGGTACGGACACCAGATAACTTGATGGAGAGGGGGTGGGGGGGAGGGGGGGGGGGGGCACGGCGGTTCCAGTCCTGGACTCTTCCTCTGGTGACTGCAGATACAACGTCACCAGATACAACGTCACCAGATACAACAGGGCGGGCTGTGGCGAATTCAGTTCACCCACTTTATAGGACAGCACAATTCACTGATTTCTTTCTGTCTTCTATCTTTCTTTCTTTCTTCTCTCTCTCTCTCTCTCTCTCTCTCTCTCTCTCTCTCTTCTCTCTCTCTCTCTCTCTCTTTCTTTTTTTTTTTTTTTTTCTTTCTTTCTTTACTTCCTTCCTTTTTTTTTCTTTTTTTTTTTTTTGGTCAGGCAGAGTACATTACATCCTTTCTGTCTTCTTTCTTTCTTTCTTTTTCTCTTTCTTTCTTTCCTTCTTTCCTTTTTTCTTCTTTTCTTTCTTTTTCTTTCTTTCTTTCTTCCTTTCTTTCTTTTTTTTTTTTGGTTAGGCTGAGTACATTATATAACCAGGAGCACTATATCTCTTAAACGAGTAAAAATGTAGGCAGTAGGGAAATTTTGTTTTCTGTAGACAGAACCAAAACGGGGGGTGGGGGGGGGGGGGGGTTGTTGGGGGGGGGGGGGGGGGGGGGGGGGGGGGGGAGGCGAGAAAGGGAGGAGTGGTGGGGCAGAAAACTGCGGGCAGATTGAGGGGTTGGGTGAGGAGGTGGCTGGAGAGGCGCAGAGAAGAAGGGGGGGGGGGGGAGGGGATGAGGGGGTAGGGGTTGGCTGGAAATAAACTGTCGCTGTTTGACGTCAAGGACTTGAGTCGCCATGTGTCTAGGCAGGAGATGCCATGACTTCCAACGACTTTTCGATCAAGACCGGCAAACCCACCGCCATCGTTGCCAAAGGGCCGCAACTCTTGATGTGTAAAAGGTTGTCATTTCCACAGTTGAAATTGAACTGACCAGCGGCGGGGAGTAGGGATTGTGTCTGTGTGTGCGCTGCCTTGACGCATTCACTCAGGGCACTAAATGCCTCACCCACATGCATGATGTGTCAGAAGTTGCAGGAGAGGGTATACACCCCATGTGTGGCCCCGTCTGACCTCTGACCTGTACACGTGTGTTTCAGCCCACCATCCGGCCTGCCGTGGCCTTCAACCCCGAGGTGGCGGCCGAGGGTCTGCGCAAAGCCATGAAAGGACTGGGTCGGTACAGCTGGTGCCCTGTCTGTCTGTCTGTCTGTCTGCCTCTGTGTGTGTGTGTGTGTGTATGTGTGTGTGTGTGTGCGCGCGCGCGCGCGCGTGCGTGCGCGTGTGCGTGCGCGCGCGCGTGTACTTCGTCTGTCTGTCTGTCTGTCTGTCTGTCTGTCTCTCTCTCTCTCTCTCTCTCTCTCTCTCTCTCTCTCTCTCTCTCAGTCTGTTTGTACCATGTTGTCTGTCTGTCTTTCTGTCTCTGTCTCTGTCTTTCTCTCTGTCTCTGTTTCTGTGTCTCTGCCCCCTCCCTCTCTCCCTGTGCCTCGTGTGTGTGTGTGTGTGTGTGTGTGTGTGTGTGTGTGTGTGTGTGTGTGTGTGTGTGTGTGTGTGTGTGTGTGTGTGTGTGTGTGTGTGTGTGTGTGTGTGTGTGTGTGTGTGTGTGTGTGTGTGTGTGTGTGTTTGGTTTGTATGTAATCTTTGACACTGAACTTTTAATCAAAGTTTCCGAAGTTGTATGTATAAATAAATAAACAAATTAAGGGAAAAACCAACCGACAATTTCAAACATGGAGACAATCATATCTTTAAATTTGATATTGACTTGGCGCGATTCCGAACATGTATATGAGAGGAAAGTTACAACTCGGTGCAAAATAATTAGATGAGAAAATACAGATGGCATTGAAAAGTGAAAAACAAAAATGTTTAGAAATTGACGTCATGACAAAACTGTGTTTGAATTAATGAACAAAATATTTACTCGAAAAGAAAAGCAAGTTTTATTTTTTTTTTTTTTCCCCCTTAAAAAGGCATGGAACACGCTTAACATAAGTTGGCAAGTGTTTGCCAGTCTTTGATAAGGGGTCCAATGAACATATTCACAAGAAGTGTCCGTTACTGCATCGAAATAATCTGCTCATTGCTATTAGTGATTGTACTATATCTCCCCTCTTCTCTGCTGGACCTACCAGCTGTATTTTTTTTTTTTTTTTTTTTATAAATCACGCTGCTGTTCTGTCTGTGCTCAGTTTACTTTTGGGCATTTCTGCATTCTTCTGGTTTCGTTCTCATCTCTCCACTTGTACGCAAGTTGTTTCCATTAATGGTCGTACGTCTTCTGCTGCAGACTTGTGGTTTGGTATTCCACAGGGATCTTTTTGGGCCCCATTTTGTTTGTCCTTTGTACTCCCAGCACACGCACTCTCTCTCTCTCTCTCTCTCTCTCTCTCTCTCTCTCTCTCTCTCTCTCTCTCTCTTTCACCAGTTTCTCTGAGGATAACCAACTTTTTAAGTCCGTTTTAACGTCACCAGCCACCAGTTATCATTCAGACTACACAGGCATGCATTTCTGATGTTAAATATTGGATGACACATAATTTGCTCCAGCTGAATGATGACTTGACAGAAAAATATTTTCATTGCAACGAAGAGATTCTTTTCATGTGAGTGTGTTCCAATATCAGTCCAACTAGACAACCGTGTTATTCGTCCATCAAAGTTTGTCCGTAACCTTGAAGTTGCACTGGATGAGACATTATCATTACAGCGGTACATCTCTTGTCTGTCGCGTGTGTCGCCTGGAAATTCGCCTTGACCCTAGTCAGTGCTTTTGTTTTTTTTAACAGCTATTTATTTCCTTGCTGGCAGTCGTAAATATCTTTATTCATAAGCCACAGAAAGTATCCAGACTACTTTCAACTGTTCTAAATTCACTTACCTTTCTCGGGCAATTCACAGCTGACAGAATGGAAAGATGTTCAGAAGCAGCGGCGCCGGTTTGATGCCGAGCGCGTCGATCATAGTCACTAATATCTGCTACACATTATCCCCCATTATGTTTCTGCCGGCTGGAACACTGATAAGGCATGTGTGTGTGTGTGTGTGTGTGTGTGTGTGTGTGTGTGTGTGTGTGTGTGTGTGTGTGTGTGTGTGTGCGTGCGTGTGTGTTGCGCGCGCACGCACGTGCGTGCGTGCGGGTGTGAGCGCAGTTGTCTGGGCATTGCATGATACTTTTTAGCAAAAAGCTTGAATGTGTATGCATTTTACCAGAGGCATAGGAAAAATAGGAAATAAATCCTCTGGAACATATTTCTCTTTACTGAATATATCTCCTTTTCAGATCACATCCCATACAAGACTACATAAAAACACACCCTCGTAGGTTTTGCGTATGAAGTCTCATCGAGGACTGTGCAGTAATACGTCCCTTGAAAAGATTGTGTGATGAAGCACCTTTTAAGGGTTGAATAAGAAAAGAGTATGTAATCAAGCAGATATGCTTTGATGATTGTGTAATGGCACACACACACATGCATGCACGCATGCACACACGCACACAGACACACACACACACACACACACACACACACACACACACACACATGCACACACACACACACACACACACACACACACACACACACACACACACACTTGTAAACATTTCGCAGCAAAACACCATAAAGATTATTGAGTACTCATTCAACCCATAACGATTAGTAGTCTATCTGGTTACATTTCGCGTCTCGCCGCCACCATACTGTGGGCACACCAGAAGAGTTGGAGTGGTCCCCATCTAGGCCAAACCAGCGACAGAAAGCCAAAGGCAGACTGCTGAAGTGCTGCTTCACTCAAATGGTGGCCTCCTTTGAGAAACAAGATCAAACACAGTGGAGGAACAGTGTGCAGAGAACCGGAAATCGATTGGCGCCATGTTGGGAATATGGGAGCAGTTCCCAGCAGACTGAATGCCGGGTGGTTCCCACCAGTCAGAGAGGAGTTGTTTCAGGATTTCAGAACTCACAGCGGTGATCGACTGGAGTGTAAAGATCAAACGAACAGTATCATCATCATCATCATCATCATCATCATCATCATCTGCTTCACATTTTTCCTTTCAGGAATCTGAAAAGACGTACACACACACACACACACACACACACACACACACACACACACACACACACACACACACACACACACACACACACACACTCACACACACACGTGTATCTACATGGACGTAAACACGCTGTGTGTTTGAAAAAAAAAAACAAGCTCAGAATTGGAACACACTAGAGGAGTCTTGTCTCCATCCGGCCGTGAGGGTGAAACATGCCGTTTCCATCGTCCAGTCAGATAAAACGTCGCGCGCGCGCGCGCGTGAGAGAGAGAGAGAGAGAGAGAGAGAGAGAGAGAGAGAGAGAGAGAGAGAGAGAGAGAGAGAGAGAGAGAGAGAGAGAAAGACAGACAGACAGACAGACAGACAGACAGAGATAATGTTGCTTTTAGCCCAGTTAGCCACAAAAAGGCAGTGTCAGGGCTGTCACCTCAAGTCAAGAGGCTTTAGCAGACAAGAAGACAGGGAGAAGAAGGGTATGTGTGTGATTGTTAACCCACAGAAATGCAACTGGCTGGAGCTGGTGAAAGAGGCCCTCCAGTACCCCTTCATGACCACACCCACTGATGAACATACCCCCGTCCACCTTAAAGTAGCTTCCACCTGCGAACACAAACCTCACCTAAGCGAAGCAAGCAGACAAAACCTACGTGCCAAACTGGACAATATTGCAAAGATTTCCCAATGAAGAACTTAAAGGTGAACTCCAGTGGGGCTCAGTTCGATGTTCCCCCGAACCAACAGATCTTCTGCTCGATACTCTCCCGGCCCGATGCTCTCCTTGGTCGATACTCCCCCTATTCGATATACCCCCCCCCCCCCCCATCCCACCCGATACCCTCCCTGTTCAGCATGTTCGTTTGGACGTGTACACAAGCGCGTGGTTGTTAGTTGTGCTATGAAAAAAGATTTCCTTTCGGAACCCCGTTCTTCAGAACAAGAGACTTGTTCCGCCATGGGGGGGGGGGGGGGGGGGGGGGGGTTATCGAGCAGGGGGTGGAGGGAGGTATTGAACGGGGGAATGTCGAGCACCGATAATGAGGGGGAGTGTCGAGCCGGGGGTGGGGGGGGGGGGGGGGTGGGGGTATTGAGCTGTCGTCTTCATCGACTCTATTTGGCGTTTGTTGTGTTTGGAGCTGACAGACCCAAAGACAGACCCCAGCCTTTTTCAACTTGAGGATGTGTTAGACAGAAAACTATCGGACGTCATCGTCCGGCTCCACATCAAATGCACGATTGAAGGGACTGGTGTAGTGCGGCCCTTTTATGAAACGTTTCTTTTTCTTCTACTTCTTCTCTTCTATTGTTATTGTCATTATTATTGCTATTATTATCATCATTATTATTGTCATATTATTATTATTATTATTATTATTATCATCATCATTATTGTTATTGTTATCGTCGCCGTCATCGCCATCATCATCATCATCATCATCATCATCATCATCATCATCATCATCATCATCATCATTATTTTTACTATTACTATTACTTAAACTATCGTCGGCAAAGTACAATATTACTTAAACTATCGTCGGCAAAGTACAATCTTCCAGTTCGTGACTTCATCAGAGACCTATTCCGGCAGCCACCAAACTATTATTGCCTTGTCCAAAGCATGTTCAAGCAAACACCTACAACGATCTGAGAGGGAGAGAAAGGTGTAGGGGAGAGGGTAACTTCCTTTCCGGATCAAGCAAGGAAGTATTCCACAGAGTTCTGTGACCTTTCCGGTTTCCATGACTGATCTCCAAAATTCTGTCTGGTCAAGTGCTGCCACCTTTCGCTGACGTAAACGGCGATCCAACGTGCCTCAGCCTGCCAGAAAGGAGAGGATGCCTGTAATCTGCGTCCATTTTGTGGGGGGGGAACATGAGCGATCAGCGTTCTCAACGACTGCTCTTAAAGACATCGGGTATGGGGGGGGGGGGGGGGGGGGGATTCACCACAGTACAGCCATTAGATGTAAGTGAGCCATACATCACATCACTGCACGAACTTTGATGGACTGAGGGTGCAGTTTGGCTCAGACTGACCACAGTCAGCGATGTCCAGCCCAGGACTGGCGGTGTAAGGTGCCAAAACCATTCCTAGGTCAGTTTGTTTCCCCGCCTAGCTTTCACTAAGTTTCTGTGACGTTCGAAAATTTCCACAGTGGGGCTGAAGCACTCGTTTGCAAAATGTTTCCCACGTGAAAAATTCACAGATACAGGCAGCTGCTGAAATGGATGCAACTAGGCTTTTGGTCCATCGAATAAGTTCCGATTCTAGCATTAAAATACAGAATAAATGTCACTAATAGAATCATGTCACTGATAGACATCTTGTCAATCACAAACCTATTTATTTAACACTACTTTTGGTTTCTTTCCACTTCCATTTCTGATGACGGAAACAAAGAGAGATTTTCTTTCGTAAACGACTAATAAGGAAATTGGGGGGGGGGGGGGGGGACAGTAAAGAAACCACCGGTGGGCAGGTCTGAGGTGGGACACGGTGTGGGGGCCGACACTAAGGGGTGGATAATAACGTGACAGTGCATGAGAGACCAAGATGATGTGTCAAAGCCACGGTGAGGAGGGACGCGCTTGATTTGCACTCACGCACTTCTTCAAAGCCACTGGCATTGACTGCACGGCAGAAAGAGCTGAGAGAGGCAGAAAGAGAGAGAGAGAGAGAGAGAGAGAGAGAGAGAGAGAGAAGAGAGAGAGAGAGAGAGAACGGCGGAAAGAGGAGGGGGTATGCGGGGACGGGATGGCAGTTAGCGTCGTGCCTCTCAGGTCAAGGTCAGACGCGGGTCAGCGAGGTCATTACTACTGCGATGCAGGCAACGTACAGACTACCAACAACAGATGAGAGGAAAGGGCGAAGATGGTAAGAAAATGTAAGGGAAATGAACGAGTAAATAAAGTGGATAAGCAGCGCGGGTACTCCATCTGTTTTTGCGTTAACCAAGTTTTCGCCCCCCTTGGAGTCTTCATCACAGCGATAAACTTCAGTGAAAGTCGACATCAGAGAGGAAATGCTGGTGTGCGACTGTGTGTAGTATATATGTGAGAGATGGCGCCGCCGTCTTCAGACTGAATTGGCAAATACTGAACTAATCTGATGTGTGTTTGCTTTACTCTCCTTCCCTGTTCCCATCCATTTTCTCCTCGCCTCCTTTTGTGTGTGACCACCATCCCATATGTCTTTATCTTCTTCAACGACAGCCATCACATGTCTTCATCTTTTTCATGACCGCCATCGGATGTGTCTTCCTCCTTCGTTGCTATGAAAAACGCCATGTATGTCTTCATCTCGCTGAGCATGTGACAACCATCACTTATATCTCTTCGTCGCTACCCGAGGGTCGAAATATAGCTAGGATGGTAGAGCACCGGACTCGTAATCTTGGTGATCTTGGGGTTCTGGGTTCGAATCTCGGCGGTACACCTAGTCACATAGCATGATCCGAAAGAATGAAAATATGAATGAAAAAATGAGTAACTGACAGACTGGATCACGCGGGAAACACTGAATGTACAGCGTGGATTGTAACGCATCATCATGTCATCATCATCATCATCATCATCATCACTTTATACATTCCGCCATCTTCATCATCGATTTAACGATTTTCATCATCATGTGCTTCAATTGCAACCTTTTTGGAATATTTTTCCTTTATGTGCTTCAATCAAGTAAATGTTTTTGAAATTTAAAGTTTTATGTTCAGTTCTTCATTTGAAGTGTCAAATTCTGTAAGAAAATTCTTGCAGTGATACTAAATTTGTGGAAATACTATCTTTTCTGTTGTGAACATGTATGTAATCAAATGCGTGCTGAATGGAAGAAATTGTTACGTTGAATTGGTGCTTTGTGATTCAGTTTTCACAAACGTGCGTGTCAGGGAGTTGTCGTCTCAGCATGATATCTCACAAAGTGTACATCCGATTCTGAAACAGTGTCCACGACTAAAGTGATAATGAAAAATACTTTTAGTGAATATCTTTAAATAAATACCCTTAGTAAAGTATACAGCCGAGAACTATCTCCGAGACTACAAGCGGCTCATTTCGTGGTGAATCGTGCCTTACCACTATTATTGTCGACCTTGGAATCTTCCCTTTCACGCACATCGCCGACCTTGACCTGTCCCCAACCACCCCATCTGGCCGACCTTGACCTGTCCCCAACCGCCTATCTGGCCGACCTTGACCTGTCCCAACCGCCTATCTATCCGACTTTGACCTGTCCCAAACTGCTCATCTGGCCGACCTTGACCTGTCCCAAACCGCCCATCTGGTCGACCTTGACCTGTCCCCAACCACCCATATGGCCGACCTTGACCTGAACTGGAACTGCCATTTGTCTATCAAGCGATGAGCGAAAACAGTTGTGTGTCGGTGATAAATACGGAATGAAAACAAGACAGTTGTAATGGCTGTCATATATAAAATGAAATCAAGACAGCTGTGACGGTTGTCATATATAGAATGAGATCAAGACACCAGCTGCCGTGGCGAAGTGGTTAGCGTCGCAGAATCCCGGCTGGGAGGTCGTCGGTTCGAATCCCATCAGAGTCATGTGGGATTTTTCTGCCCCGACTGGCTCCTACCCAGAGTTGAGTTTGCTGTGGACTCAGTTGGGAAGACTTGGACCACACAGTCGAGTTTCATCCACTTAATGGATGCGTCTCTGAGAGTGTTGCTCAAATTTCCTGACCAACACTACAGATGTATGTATCTCTCGGGCCCGGTTGATGCCGGGATATATTATGAAAGGAAGCGTAGAGTACAGCCCTATCATGTAGTCTCAGACCGAAATGGAAATCCGTAGCATCATCTTAATCATCCTCATTCTCATCGATCAGCATAAAAATGTCTAAAATTCTGTGGCCCTTCATGCCGTGCTCTCATGGTGACCTCGATTTCGATATCCTCTCCACGTCTGTGGTCTTGAATTGGCTCCGTCGGGGTCACCGGTATCGGCGAGTCCATGGGGGCTGTCGTTGGACGGACGTGGTGGCGCCCTCGGAGGGAGAGCTCACTCACGCCGGCTCCGCGACAAGCAATTATTGTCGTCAGTAGGGGGCTTAGTAGGTGGTGTCCTGCGTATGTTAGATCAGAACAGGCGCCACTGAACATCACCGAAGTGACTCGGCAGCAGTACAGTGTCTCCTCCGGTGGGTTGCCTCTTGACGACTTGACATTGACTGCTGCTCCCTGTGGATTGCTGGTGCCGGGCTGCGGCGGGGTCGACGGGCTGTGGCTGTGGACGGGGGTGCCGGAATGAACGGCGTGGGTGCACTGCCTCTGAGGTGGCGCAGAGGTTGGGATAGCAAAAAAAAAACAAAACAAAAAAACAGAGAGAGAGAGAGAGAGAGAGAGAGAGAGAGAGAGAGAGAGAGAGAGAGAACAAGACAACTGTCCCGGTTGTCATAAACTGGGGATTATCACTGGAGCCGGTATGCTGTTTGATATTTTTATCTTGATGCCACCAACTCCCCTCCGGAAACTGTCCCGGTTGTATAAACCCCCCGGTATGCTGGTTTGATATTTTTATCCCCCCAACTCCCCCCCCCCCCCCCCCCCTCTTTTTCTAAAAAACATGTTTTCCCGTCATTTTCACGGCAAAAGAAATGTGTACTTGCACTTTTCTGTTTCAAAAAGATGTGCTTTATGTCAAACAGTGTGTTTTCTAGTCCCGTTTAACATGTTTTCTCATCCTTTGTAGCATTAACGTTTAGATATAGTTACGATTGTTATTGCTACTTCAAGCAGTGGTGTTTAGAATATCACCAATAAGTGAACTACATGTGCCTCACAGAAAGATGAACAGCATTGTCAAACGTAGCTAAAGCCTATATACACAGTCATGTATACTCGTACATTGTCATAAACAAATCGGTACATGCGTGCGCTCACACACACACAGACAGGCATGTGAACATGCGGGTGCTCGTTACGCACGCATGCACGCACACTCGCGCGCGCACACACACACACACACACACACACACACACACACACACACACACACACACACACACACACATGCACGTGTGCACACACACACACACACACACACACACACACACACACACACACACACACACACACACACACACACGCGCACACACACACACACGTGCACACACGCACACATTCGCACGCACACACACGCACACTCACATACAGCATGCTTTGTATTTCACACTTACGTGCGCGCACGCGCATATAGCATGCTTCGCATTTCACACTTACGTGTTCATACACACACTCATACACTCACGCGCGCGCGGGCACGCACGCACACATGCACAGCTTGCTCCATGTTGCATGCATGCCCCCCCCCCATTCCTCTTCCAGCTCTGCGCTCTGTCATATGGGAATTGCCCCCACTCCCCCCCTCCCCCCCCCCGTCCGTCCTCCTCCTCCCCTTCCCTGTCCGCCACTTTGCCGGGAACGAGTCTCACGTTCCCAAAATGAAAGGGGATCGATTCCCGGGTGCGCACACGGCCGTCATCTTCGCTTCAACAGGCGCCTGGAAGTAGGTCACACAACTGGATGAAGTGGAGGGGAGTTGGAACAGCCGGCCGTCTGGTTTTGGCTTTGACCTGCCTGACCTAATTTTGGACGGCTGCATTACTGGTGTGCCCCCAGGAGGCCGACGGTACGCATTTTTTTTTTTTTTTTTTTTTTTTATAAGACAGTGCTTAATAGATGTATCCGACATGATGTTAGGTGAACCTAGGCCATGTCAAGTTTCTAACACGGAAAAGAAAACGAGGCCAGAGGCCTTTAGGCCCTTGTTACACGAAAAACCGCGACGGAGTGAGAGCAAGGGCTGTTCTTTGCGTTGTAGGGCGTGTCACGCGACAAGACGGCAAACACTCCGCTACGAAAATGTGTACCAATGAGAGAACGATTCTATGTATGGCGTAGTGAGTGAAACAAAGTATAAAAACTAGGAAAGACTGTATAGTAGACTTCTTGCTCTTAGAGATCCCATTTTATCTTTTTTGACATTGAAGAAGGGGAAAAATGCATAGGGGGAAAACTGAATCAGAGACTGGATTGTTGAAAACTTTCCCGCTTTTTTTTTTTTCTTGTCGGTCTGTTTTAATTCTATGGAGTACGTGTGACGAGCTAGGCGACTGACCACAGTCTGCTCTCTTCCTTCCGATTGGTGGTAACCAGCAGCTCATTTCACCAGTGACATGAATACACTGCCTGATCGTCACCTCCATCAAGCTTATGCCTTTTTGTTTTTGTGTGTTTGTACTTTTCATTTTTATCCGCCTCTATAGGCTAGTCTGTCTGTCAGTCAGCAAAAATGACGGAAGAACAAAGAACGAATTTTGACGAAACCTGGAGGAAAGATGATATATGACCCAAGGTCAAAGTCATTAAATTTTAGTGCGGGGCCAGATTAAAGGGTGAATTCAGGAAATTCTCCTCCTCCCCATTCCCCCACCCCTCCCCCATCTTTGTAACATTGCGATGGGAGGCAGATTTCAATCTTTTTGTAAATTTGTCATGAAACAACACATAGTTCTCAACAGAAAAAGATCAGGATTATCAGACATATAAATGTCTTCGACCGTGTGAGATGTGGTGTGGATCTGTGTTGAAACCCGGTTCCAAACAACAAACAAGGTTGGTATGGGAGCGGGGGGGGGGGGGGGGGGGGGGGGGGGGGGGGGGGCAAACAACAAAAACCAAGGTCGATATGGGAGCGGGGTGGGGAGGGGGGGGATTGTTCAGGCACCGAACAGTAACAACATTCAGCCAGAAACTTGCGAATGCCACCACGATGAAGCTGAAACTGTGAGCAGCCAGATGGGTAACCCCAGTTTACATATGTGACAGTTTTGGAGGTATGTGAAGAGATATTAAGATCGGAATGCTGGTGTGGTGTGATTGAAGAGGATTGATTGATCTTTTCCAGGGAGCCTTTCTGGTGCGTTTCGTCCAGGGTGCCTTTCTGTCTGATGTCTCTTTGTGTGTCTTTATCCTGTCTGTCTGATGTCTCTTCTGTGTCTTTATCCCGTCTGTCGGGTGTGTCATCGTGTCTTTGTCCTGTCTGTCTGATGTCTCTTCGTGTCTTTTGTCCTGTCTGTCGGGTGTGTCATGTGTCTTTTGTCCTGTCTGTCTGATGGGTCTTTGTGCCTTTGTCCTGTCTGGTGTGTCTATGTGTTTTTGTCCTGTCTGTCTGGTGTGTCTGTGTTTATATCTTGTCTGTCTGGTGTGTCTTCGTGTCTTTATCTTGTCTGTCTGGTGTGTCTTCGTGTCTTTACCTTGTCTGTATGGTGTGTCTGTGTTTTTTATCCTGTCTGTCTGGAGTGTCTTCGTGTCTTTATCTTGTCTATCTGGTGTGTCTTCACACACACACACACACACACACACACACACACACACACACACACACACACACACACACACACACAGACAACACGCGCGCGCGCACGCGCACAAACACACAGACACATTGGCACAGACACACACACACACACACACACACACACACACACACACACACACACACACACACACACACACACGCACGCACGTACGCACGCACATACGCGCGCGCGCGCGCGCACACACACACACACACACACACACACTGGTTGCACATAACGAAATGAGACAGTGCGTCCTCCTTAAAACAGGTTTTTGACAGTATGCTTCAAAATATGAATACAGATCTATGGTAATTTTAGTCTGAAATGTTCTGCACAAAATGAGAATGAATCATATCTGGTTCGAAAAATCAACCCGTAGTATCTTGGGGGAGGGGGGGGGGGGGGGGGGGGAAAGCAAAAAAAAAAAAAAAAAAAAAACAAGGAAAAGAAAAGAAGAAGAAGAAAAAAAAAAGAATCAGAGTCTAAATACACCAAAACAACAAAAAGCTGAATCTCAAGTCTACATTTTTACCACAAAAATACCAGAAACTATAGG
Organism: Conus betulinus; assembly: GCA_016801955.1. Taxonomy (NCBI): domain Eukaryota; kingdom Metazoa; phylum Mollusca; class Gastropoda; order Neogastropoda; family Conidae; genus Conus; species Conus betulinus. Next base: position 237,588 of record JADBJO010002608.1, on the reverse strand, counting down.
CGAGAGTCGTCATAACATGCAAGATTTCGATCATAGACGCGAGTTCAGCAGAGTTAGCGTTTGTGCTCACACACCCTCCAAATGAAAT
>JADBJO010002608.1:227500-232500 GCA_016801955.1 Conus betulinus | reverse complement strand
CGTTCTCAATGCTTGTCTCACCTGACGGCGTTTAACATAGCACTCAGAGTCAAACCATGGGCTGTGCTTGATGTTACCTGTGACAGTTTCTTTACTCATTGTTTGACCAGCCATAAGCAGACCTTCGTTTAGTTTCTTCAGTGCACACTCTCAAAATTGACATCAATCAATTCAATTGCTTCATGAAAGGTTGAAATGACCTCGTCAGACTGGAGTGCACTGATAAAATCACCTTTTTTTGCTGGGTCCCATGCAAATCTTTTAAATTTGGTTACCTTTAACCTTTTTGAAACCGTCTCTTGATTCGGACTGGGAAGCATTAGTACAAATCAACAGGCATGTGCTTTTGATTCTACCCGTGGGGTTACTTTCAATTCACACGCACAGTGGAACTAAGGATTGGGAGGAAATAAAATAATCAATAACACTTGAACCATTGTGAGCGATATAAGTGAAATCACCGCTTTTATCACCAGGCAGAAAACCATTTAGAATAACCAACTCAAAATTCTGACAGATGGTAATTAAATAAAGACCAAATTCATTAGTGAAGCAATCTTTTGATACACGAGAAAAGCAGTCATCACCGGTGGTATATTCATTTATCAAGTCACCTAATATACGGGTAGTTCTTGTGCGTTCAGCCGACCAGTTCTTGCATTTAAATCGCCGAGGATGATCACTGGAAGATCACCCGCTTGTTCAAAAGTATCCATCAGACATTGTTCAAGTAAGGAAACCCCATTATCAATCTCGGTATCAGCATAATAAACACTGTTAGCAGGGGGCAAATAAATTCCAATTAAAAGAACGTCAAGATCTAGAGCTTTAAGGTGGAGAACAATAGTATGGTCATATTCCACTGTAAGTTGTTTGACTAGTTTGGCATATGTCTTTCTTACAAGAAACACAATCCCTCCTGACAAACGTGCAGTAACAGCATCGGTTAATCTAATTCCAGGTGAAAGAAAAACTTCGTAATCCAAAAAGAGAAAAGAAGGAAATGTTCTTGAAAACGTTTCCGTCAAAACAACAAAAAATCAACTGAGATATATAATTATTTACATCGGGGTCATAAATTGACGATACACCCTCAATATTATAAGTCAGAAAGGAGAGACTGTTTTTTTTCTGACAAGTCTTGACACGGGCACGGCCGTTATCCTAGGTGTCTTCAATGTAAGAAGGACACGGGGGCAGCAGGGGAGCACAGTTTTTTGTTCGTTATTACGTCCAGGACTACCTCTTGGATGGGCCCTTAAAAATCTTTCTGTGAGCTGTGTCTGTCTGGTTCGTACTCGACTACGAGTACAAGGGCCGGAGCCTGAGAACTGGCCCTCGGTTTCACTGACCATACACACCTGCCACGGAGAGGACCTAGGGTTCTCCACCACCCCGGTACTGTGCCTCTCGCCAGTGCTGAGACCCTCTGTCACTGTACCTGTCACACCCCTTGGACTGGTTTTCCACGTCGTGCGGAGGGTTTACCAAGGACACCCTCTGTTTTAATTGAGTCATGCTGTCATCAAGAACGTCTGGTGAATGTGATGGCAAAGTCTGTAGACCCTCTGATGTAGGATCAGTCACTCCTGCTAGGTGCGGGTCAATGCAAACCTCAGTTGTTGTAGGAATCGACGGATCCCCACTTAGAGAAGAATCAGGACTGCAACCATGGCGGCCTGGGGACGCCTCAGCAGGTTGCTTTGGTTTTGATTTTGTGTAGGACATGTAACAGTAGTCCTACTCCTGGGAGTACTTGTCATCAGCAAGGTGGGGAATTCTTGCATGTTGTACATGGGAGGGGGACGAGAAAAGGACGACCAGGTTTGGGTAGGAACAGACAGCGGACGGGAATAGGTGGTAGTGGAAGGTGGAGGGGGATGGGTAGAAGTCAAGGAAGCAGGTGAACGGTTGGAAATGGAAAATGAAGGAGAACAGATGGAAGTGGAAGGCAGTGGAATGGGTGGAGGTAAGTGGAAGAGAGGGAGGGGTGTGACTGGAAGGAGGCAGTTGACGGGTGGAAGAGGAAGGTGGGGGGTGACGGTGGGCGCGGAAGGTGGAGGTGATGGGTGGAAGAGACAGGGGTAATGGGATGGGTGGGAGAGGAAGAGGAGGGGGGCGGGGGAATTGGAATTGGAAGAGGAAGGGGACGGGTGAAGTGGAGGGTGGAGGGGGGGACGGGTGGAAGTGGAAGGGGAAGGGGGGAAGGGGGGGTGGAAGTGGATGGGGAAGGGGGACGGGTGGAAGTGGAGGGGGGAGGGGGACGGGTGGAAGTGGAGGGTGGAGGGTAGGACGGGTGAAAGTGGAGGGTGGAGGGCTGGAACTGGGGGGTGGAGGGCTGGGGGCATAGGAAGTAGGATGGCGGACTGAGGGTGACCTATGGCCAGTAGAGGATGGCCGTGGGGATTTGACTGTGGTGTGGACGTCAGGCGCATCTCTATTCTGAGAACGATGCCCAGACTGTGCCCTCTGTCCATACTCATGTTGACGCTGGTTCCCTCGGCCTCTGGCTTTTCTAAAGTGGGGGGATCTCTGTTCTCGGAAGCATAGCCGACCATTTCTGTAGTACGCCGTCTTGCCCTGGTACCGTTGTCGGCGTAGTTCCATTTGCTGACGGATTGTCAAATCCCCAGCCACACGGATACCCAACGTATCGGCCATCTCCCTTCTGCATTTTCTTTCCTGCAGAATGGAAAGTTTGTCACTCCAGTTACGCAGTCGCGCAATGATTGTCCGAGGTCTGCCATCTTGTTGTTTCTCTGACCTACGCGATGGGCTCGCTCTATATCTTCCAGAGACCAAATTCTTGAAGGGGTAGAAGCGAGTCAGAAGTTGAACGACTTTACGAGCGCAGGTCGTATAATCTTCGCGATGGTCCTCATGGACGTTGAAAAATCTGATGTTGTACTGACGTGAAAAAGTTTCAAGTTTATCTTGATGATCATGCAAGTGATCAGACATATCTAAAAGGAATTCCTGCCATTGGAAGAGTTGTGAGAGACGAAGCTCGAAAACGGAACATTTTTGAGACAAACATGAAACTTGATCTTTAAGCTGTCTATTTTCATCTTTCAGAGAATAGTACAAGGACTCAAGAGTACAAGGGTAGTTCTCAGAAGTTGACTGGTTGCCACGTAACGGTTGAAAACACTGTCCCACCTGTGCATCTTGAGTGTGTAGAGGTGCTGGGTTGGGTGGAAATCCTGGTCCAGGATTGGACTCAATATCTCCACACAGCAACAGAAACATGACTAAAAATACACACACATAGACAGACAGCATATATGAAGAGACCTGTTTTGGTGGGCAACCATAGATACCTTTAGGGGTATCACTAACCCCCACTGGACAGTTTTACAGTATCTCATGGCAGCCAGCATCAGAAACGAACGGTACAGTTTGGAGAACGACACATTCCCACCTGTTATGTTGAAGCGCAGGTTGTGTGAAGCACAGGTAACACTGGCATGACTGCAGTAATCCTGTGAAGTATCAGCTCCAGTGTCCACACACACAAAAATGAAGAGCAGGGAAAGCACAACTGTCCGGACAGGGACACAGGCCACAGAGAAGAGAAACAGGTTTACACCTCACGGAAGCCTGTCTCGCTCTTTTCCCCCCCATAAAGTTTGTATATGTCCAGAAAAACACGCCACACGTGGTTCTCCAAGTTAAGTTTGATATTGGCATTGTCTTGAATTAGTAACAACACCCGAAAAGAAAAGAAAACAAAAGACAGAACAAAAGTTAACAAGGCGGGCTACATTGGCACAGTTGACTGTACAAAACCCTATACTGCTGTAGTGATTACATCGCACAAGCGGAGCGCTGTCAAAAACTACTACTGATCATATATTTACCCTTTTGTCTCTGGTACAAAAGCAACTTTCTAATCACAAGAAATTATATGTTTGCTTTTATCGATCGACTTTAAAAAAGGCTTTCGATTCGGTAGATAGAAACCAGCTCTGGTCAATCTTAAAGAAAAAGGGTGTAAAGGGTAAGATGTACAATGCACTTAAAAGCATGTATGCAGATGTCAAAGCTAGGGTTAAAGTGGGGGGAGATTTAACTGACACTTTTATGTGTCCTCGGGGTCTGAAGCAAGGAGAAATATGCAGTCCGGTTTTATTTTCGCTATTCATCAATGAGCTTGCTGAAGAAATAATTCATACGGTAAACATGGTATTCCTTATTTGCCAGACTTCATAGAGATACTAATTATGCTTTTTGCCGACGATGTTGCACTCGTAGCATCTACCGTCATTGGTCTCCAGCAGCAACTAAATGTTTTGTGTAGCACAGCGAAAAAACTCGATTTGATCGTAAATTTAGAAAAATCAAAAGTTATTGTGTTTAGAAATGGGGGGTATATCGCCTCAAGGGAAAGATGGTTTTACGACGGTAGGCAGCTAGAAATTGTTAATCAGTATAAATATTTAGGTGTTATTTTTTCCACGGGTCTTTCTTTTTCCCATTGCCTTGAGGATTTAGCATCCAAGGCAAAACGACAAGTCATCAATATTATAAAACTACTGTGGAAGTTTCAAAGTCTTTCCCCGAAACTGTTCTTTAAACTTTTTGACTGTCAAGTCCAGCCAGTGCTTAGCTATGGTGCCGAAGTATGGGGTCTGACTGCAAACAACTCAATTATTGAAAAAGTACATTTGTTTGCACTCAAGAGGTTCTTAAATGTTCCATAAAAAACACCCAGTGCCTTAGTCTACGGAGAAACTGGTCGGTATCCACTCTATATAAACAATTATACTAAATGTATTAAGTATTGGATACGTGTCGTTAATATGCCGGAGAATCGCCTTCCTAAGAAAGCTTACAACACACTTTATGTGATCTGCATTATCGAGGCAAGAACAACTGGGTTTCATCAGTTTGCTCTACCTTAAATCGCTATGGCTTTGGGTATGTATGGGAAAACCAGAACGTTTACAATGTCAAAGGTTTTCTCTTAGAATTTAGAAATCGGTTGATTGATTGTCATC
>JADBJO010002608.1:220000-225000 GCA_016801955.1 Conus betulinus | reverse complement strand
CCTTCAACAGGTCTGTACCACCCAAATCCCCGACCTGGGAACTGTCTCCTGTCACCCTTATCTCCGGTCTGGAACTGTCTGCTACCACCCATGCTACCGACCTTGAATTTGACATCAGTGCATCAAGCAATGAGCGAAAAGAGTTACCAAGACTGTCATAGACAGAATGAGTCAAGACACTAGCGTTCATGGGCATAGATAGGGGAAATTCAATGGAGCCTGCACACTGGTTTAATAATTTTGCTTTGAGGCCACCGCTCCCCCCCCCCCCCCCCCCCCCCCCCCCCCCCCCCCCGAAAAACTGTTCACTTGCACTTACTCTCGTCCAAATAGATGTGCTTTATGCAATTTGGTCAGTGCTCTTACCCAGGTTGACATCTCTAACCCCATTTGACATCTGCTTTCTTATTCTTTCTTGTGTCAAAGTTTAGGTATACCAACGAATGTTACTGCTGCTTCAAACAAAGATGTTAAGAACAGTATCAATTAGAGAATCATATGCGCCTCACAGAAAGATGAATAGGATAGACACAGAAACATAGTTTAAGCTTAATCACACATTCACACACATGCGCACACTGTCATGAACCTAAGCAGGTTCATGCATGCCCTCACACACTCACAGAGACATGCATGCGAACATGCAGATATGCGTCACACGCACACGCACACACACACTTTATCACACACACACACACACACACACACACACACACACACACACACACACACACACACACACACACACGTTGGCGGCATACTCAATACCCCCATACTCCCACCCCCACATCCCCACTTCTATTCCAGCTCTGCACTCTGTCAGATGGGACCCCCCCCCCCCCCCCCCAATCCCCTGGCCTCCCCATCTTACTGTGCTTGGACCGATTCTCACATTCCGAAAATGAAAGAGGATCGATTTCTGGGTGCGCATACCGCCGTCATCTTTGCTTCAAGTGTGCCTGAATGTAGGTCACCACACGGTGAAGTGGAGAAGCATTTGAAGCATTTGAACAGCCAGCCGTCAGTTCTTGGCTTTGACCCGCCTGACCTACTTTTGGAGGGTTGCGTCACTGGTGTGCCCCCACCAGAGCGACTGCATGCAACTTTTAAAACAGTGCTTGGTAGAACATGTATATGACATGACGTGTTGTAAATCTAGGTCATGTCAAGTTTCTGATACAGAAAAGAGAACGAAGCCAGAGGTCTTTAGGCCCGTGTTATACGATAAGGAGCACCATAGTGAGAGTAACGGACATTCTGAGCTTCGTAAGGCATCTTGCACGTTAAAACAGCGATCCTTCCACGGTACCAAAAAAAAAATTTACCAACGAGAAAACGGTTGTATGGAAAAAAGTTCATGACTAGAAAATGTTTTCTTTGTGAAATCTCGCTCGCTCTTAGAAACTGCACTTATCTTGCTGTCATCGAAGGTGAAGGAAATTCTGTAGGGGAAAAAGCTCAATGGAAGACTGGGTTGTTGAAAACTTTCCCTCTGTTTTTTTTTCTGGTCTGTCTGTGTGTCTGTGTATATCAAGTATGTCTGAGGAGGTAGTCGATTGGCTGAATTTTGTACCTTTCCTTCCGATTGGTAGAAACAACAGCTATTTTCATTTGTTACAGAAATCCAACTGCCTGATCGTTACATCCATCAAGATTATATCTTTTTGTTTGTTTTTTTTTTTGTTTTGTTTTTTTTTATCTGTATCTGTGGACTAGTCTGTACATCTATAAGCAAAATGGCGTAGAAAAAACACTGGACCAATTATGCTGAAAGATGATATGTTAGCCATGGACAAAGTCATCAATTTAGGCGTGGATACGGGTGTGAAGAGTCAGTCCATGATTCTCCCCACCCACCACACACCCGCTGTTTTCTTCTCTATTGCAACAGGGGACATATTTCCACCTTATGTAAATATGTCATGAAATGACACATGGTTCTCGATGGAGAAAGGCCAGGTTTATTGGATATAAAGATATATCTATGAACTCATCAGATCTGCTGAAGATCTGGGTTAAAAACCAGAATCCAATAAGCAAAGTATACGAGCGCAGATTGAGCTATTTATTCAGGCTCCGTACATTCAACAAAATTCAGCTGGAAAGCTGCAAAAGCCACCACAGTACAGCTAAAACAATGAGCGTTTAAATGGGTGCCCCCAGTTTTGATGTCTGTGTGACATTTTGGAGGTGTGTGAAGAGTCATAAGGTCGGATTCTGGTCTGATGTGATTGAAGTTCAGGGGACTGATCAATCTTCGTGGAGGTCTGCGTTCTCTCAAGCCCTTTTCTGGTATGGCGTGGTGTCTTTAGCTTGTTTGTCTTGTTTCCCAGCGACTGAAGGACTTGGGACTGATCTTTCATCATGATATGAGTGATATGCACTGTTGTAGCTGTTAAGCCCAAATAAAGGGCTCTCTATAAGCGTTTTGTGAAAACATAGCTCAACATAGCTATATACATTGATGCAGACTGCGACAAAGTAAAAATGGTATGACTTGTGTGATCACCCCCAGCCCACCTTCTCCATCCAACACTCATCCCGTGCCCCTTTCCCTCATTCTCCACCCTACACACACACACACACACACACACACACACACACACACACACACACACACACACACACACACACACACACACACACACACACACACACACCCACACACACACACACACACACACACACACACACACACACACACACACAAAAGAGAGGTCATTCAATTTCTGATGACATACGAACAACATGATATACGTGTGTATAAATTGAAATCGGCGGAAAGAAAATTCTCTGAGCACTCATGTCTCTGTCTCTTTGTCTCTCGTCGGTCTGTCTGTCCATCTGTGTGTTTATCTGTTAGTCTGTCCATCTGTTTTTTTCTCTCTCTCTCTCTGTCTCTGTCTCTCTCTCTCTCTCTCTCTCTCTCTCTCTCTCTCTCTCTCTCTCTCTCTCTCTCACTCTTTCAGAGCAGCAACCACCAGTTTTAAAGCATGTACTCACATTTTGTTCTATATATGCCAGTAAAAATGAGAATCGATAGCTAACAGTACACACTCACATCAATAACCAGCAACAGACATTTTTAGACCCCCCCCCCCTCTCTCTCTCTCTCTCTCTCAACACACACACACACACACACACACACACACACACACACACACACACACACACAGAGAGAGAGAGAGAGAGAGAGAGAGAGAGAGAGAGAGAGAGAGCTAGCTGAGACAGAACGGCATTTTAAAACATGTGGACAGTCTCACCATGGGAATTGCACTTGATGACTGAAGCACTCAGTGTGTGGGGGTCATATCTCCAGGGACCTTCTAACTGTGTCGGCATATCAAGCAAAAAAAAAAGGTCGATGAAATTGCACGTGACTCTTCACAGTTGCACTTTTTTTTAACGCGCTACTGTGCATGTGTGAGGTCCTTTACCTCTCGGTACGTGGAAAATGGGTCGCCAGTTTTCAGACGTTGGCGTTAATTTCATTAGGGATTTTTTCTCCCTTCCTTTTAAAATTTGAATTGGCTTTCCATCCATGACCTGTTTTTCTTCTTCTTCGTCTTCTTCTTCTGTCTGTCTGTCTCAGTCTGTCTGACTGACTCTCTCTCTCTCTCTCTCTCTCTCTCTCTCTCTCTCTCTCTCTCTCTCTCTCTGTCTTCATATTTGCATATATCATTTGCTCTTGCTTTCTTCATGTAAAAAGAAATCTGTTAAAAAATCTTTGTTGGGTGGGGCAGATGAATCATTATGACTATATTATAATTTTCAATCATTGAACGTCTGAAATGTGCTGCATGTATGATCAGATTCGTGACCAAGGCAAGCAGGCAACCAAGCTGTGTCTGAAATGCCTACAGACAGCAATGATCACACTCGCACCGCTTCTTTGCTACGGAGATCCATAGACAATGGGTGCGCGTTCATCAGATGTGCAGCACTTGTAATCAGCTTAGTGTCTAAACTAATCAATCAATGACCGTGCTTTGGGGGGGGGGGGGGGGGAATAGCTCAGTTGGTGGAGTACCGGACTCATGATTCTGGGGTTGCTAGTTCGAATCTCAGCCTAGCTGTTCCGTTATGGGGGGGGGGGGGGGGGGGGTGTTTCCCTTGGGGTTTACATTGGCCCCGAGACCGTTTCCCCAAAAGTCCTTCGAATGAGTCTATAAATCACGGATCTGTGTGTGGACGCATGCATGACAACTTGCACACATGTAAATACGATCACCAACTTTTGGAAGAGAAGGCCAGTTTGGTTGATGGTATATGTCAAGTGGGAGTACCTGACAGGATGGGGGGGGGGGGGGGGGGGGGGGGGGTCTTACATAGATAATGTGCAGTGGCAGAAACGGAGCGAACACTCAAACCTTCACACCATCAGACCCACAAGAGAAGGAAGTTTCAACAAACAAAACTTTTATTGACAATACAACCATTCACTCGCACAAGCACTCCAGACGGGGTAGGGACTCTACTAAAGAAGAGAGAAGATAGCCGAGAGAGAGAAGTGGGGCATGGAAGAGGAAGGCACTACCCAGAACTAGCTGTCTTAGGGGACAAAGTAAATTGAAAAGAACAAGAAAAAAAAAACTCCCAAATACCCCAGGATCCCGTTACTATCCCAACCTAACCTGCTACAAGAACATTCAGAAGAAGGACGGAAGAAAGATAGTTCTAGAAACAATGCTACATCCAACAGGACCTACACAGCGAGAATTAAACAAAAAACGAATCAGTGATAGACTTTAAAGACACACACACACACGCCAGACCCACATTCATAACACACGAAGCGGTAACTTAAGGTTCGCAGTGGGAGGTGGATTCTGTAGAGGTGAAGGTCGTTGTTGGCGGGTCTCCGGGTCAGTGATGAAGCAGGTGTCCCAGAGAAAGAGACGAAGAGTTCACCACTGCCAGTTCACAGGTCTGAACGAAGGCTGGTGCCGGGGCGAAGGTAGACCGCAGGGTCCGCAGATGCTGGTCACCCAGCCAGCCCA
>JADBJO010002608.1:197500-215000 GCA_016801955.1 Conus betulinus | reverse complement strand
TGACCACGACAGAACCTCTGTCCAACAGCTCCCTTGAATTTGCCGATACCGGTGACCACCACGACAGAACCCCTTGTCTGTCCACGACAGCTCCCTCCCATGAATTTGCCGATACCGGTGACCACGACAGAACCCGTCTGTCCAACAGCTCCCTGAAATTGCCGATACCGGTGACCACGACAGAACCCGTCTGTCCAACGGCTCCCTTGAATTTGCCGATACCGGTGACCACGACAGAACACGTCTGTCCAACGGCTCCCTTGAATTTGCCGATACCGGTGACCGCGACAGAACACGTCTGTCCAACGACTCCCATGAATTTGCCGATTTGACCGCGACAGAACCCGATACTCCCTTGAATTGCCCATACCGGTGACCAGACAGAACCCGTCTGTCCAACAGCTCCCTTGAATTTGCCCATACCGGTGACCACGACAGAACCCGTCTGTCCAACAGCTCCCTTGAATTTGCCCATACGGTGACCACGACAGAACCCGTCTGTCCAACAGCTCCCTTGAATTTGCCGATACCGGTGACCACGACAGAACCCGTCTGTCCAACAGCTCCCTTGAATTGCCGATACCGGTGACCACGACAGAACACGTCTGTCCAACAGCTCCCTTGAATTTGCCCATACCGGTGACCACGACAGAACTGTCCCCTTGTCTGTCTGTCCAACAGCTCCCTTGAATTTGCCCATACCGGTGACCACGACAGAACCCGTCTGTCCAACAGCTCCCTTGAATTTGCCGATACCGGTGACCACGACAGAACCCGTCTGTCCAACAGCTCCCTTGAATTTGCCCATACCGGTGACCACGACAGAACCCGTCTGTCCAACAGCTCCCTTGAATTTGCCCATACCGGTGACCACGACAGAACCCGTCTGTCCAACAGTCTCCCTTGAATTTGCCGATACCGGTGACCACGACAGAACAGTCTGTCCAACAGCTCCCATGAATTTGCCGATACCGGTGACCACGACAGAACCCGTCTGTCCAACAGCTCCCTTGAATTTGCCGATACCGGTGACCACGACAGAACCCGTCTGTCCAACAGCTCCCATGAATTTGCCGATACCGGTGACCACGACAGAACCCGTCTGTCCAACAGCTCCCTTGAATTTGCCGATACCGGTGACCACGACAGAACCCGTCTGTCCAACAGCTCCCATGAATTTGCCGATACCGGTGACCACGACAGAACCCGTCTGTCCAACAGCTCCCTTGAATTTGCCCATACCGGTGACCACGACAGAACCCGTCTGTCCAACAGCTCCCTTGAATTTGCCGATACCGGTGACCACGACAGAACCCGTCTGTCCAACAGCTCCCTTGAATTTGCCGATACCGGTGACCACGACAGAACCCGTCTGTCCAACAGCTCCCTGAATTTGCCGATACCGGTGACCACGACAGAACCCGTCTGTCCAACAGCTCCCTTGAATTTGCCGATACCGTGACCACGACAGAACCCGTCTGTCCAACAGCTCCCTTGAATTTGCCGATACCGTGACCACGACAGAACCCGTCTGTCCAACAGCTCCCTTGAATTTGCCGATACCGGTGACCACGACAGAACCCCCGTCTGTCCAACAGCTCCCTTGAATTTGCCGATACCGGTGACCACGACAGAACCCGTCTGTCCAACAGCTCCCATGAATTTGCCGATACCGGTGACCACGACAGAACCCGTCTGTCCAACGGCTCCCTTGAATTTGCCGATACCGGTGACCACGACAGAACCCGTCTGTCCAACGGCTCCCTTGAATTTGCCGATACCGGTGACCGCGACAGAACCCGTCTGTCCAACGGCTCCCTTGAATTTGCCGATACCGGTGACCGCGACAGAACACGTCTGTCCAACGACTCCCATGAATTTGCCGATACCGGTGACCGCGACAGAACCCGTCTGTCCAACAGCTCCCTTGAAATTGCCCATACCGGTGACCACGACAGAACCCGTCTGTCCAACAGCCCTTGAATTGCCCCATACCGGTGACCACGACAGAACCCGTCTGTCCAACAGCTCCCTTGAATTTGCCGATACCGGTGACCACGACAGAACCCGTCTGTCCAACAGCTCCCTTGATTTGCCGTATACCGGTGACCACGACAGAACCCGTCTGTCCAACAGCTCCCTTGAATTTGCCGATACCGGTGACCACGACAGAACACGTCTGTCCAACAGCTCCCTTGAATTTGCCCATACCGGTGACCACGACAGAACCCGTCTGTCCAACAGCTCCCTTGAATTTGCCCATACCGGTGACCACGACAGAACCCGTCTGTCCAACAGCTCCCTTGAATTTGCCGATACCGGTGACCACGACAGAACCCGTCTGTCCAACAGCTCCCATGAATTTGCCGATACCGTGACCACGACAGAACCCGTCTGTCCAACAGCTCCCTTGAATTTGCCCATACCGGTGACCACGACAGAACCCGTCTGTCCAACAGCTCCCTTGAATTTGCCCATACCGGTGACCACGACAGAACCCGTCTGTCCAACAGCTCCCTTGAATTTGCCGATACCGGTGACCACGACAGAACACGTCTGTCCAACAACTCCCATGAATTTGCCGATACCGGTGACCACGACAGAACACGGTCTGTCCAACAGCTCCCATGAATTTGCCGATACCGGTGACCACGACAGAACCCGTCTGTCCAACAGCTCCCATGAATTTGCCGATACCGGTGACCACGACAGAACCCGTCTGTCCAACAGCTCCCTTGAATTTGCCGATACCGGTGACCACGACAGAACCCGTCTGTCCAACAGCTCCCATGAATTTGCCGATACCGGTGACCACGACAGAACCTCCTCCAGGGCGTAGGCGTGGAGAGGAAATCAAAACTGAAGTCACCACGAGAGCAGGGCAAGAAGGGCCACAGAATTTGATTCTTTAAAAAATGTATGGTATTGATGAGGATGATGAAGATGGTGCTACGGATTTGCATCTCGTCTCAGACTTGCATGGCAGAGCAGTCCTGTATGCTACTTTCATAATATATCCCGGCGTCAACTAGGCCCGAGAGATAGAGACACCTGCAGTGTTGGTCAGAAAATGTGGGCAACACTCTCAGAGACGTCTCCATATAGTGGCTGAAAGTCGACTGTGTGGTCTCCACCTTCTGCGTTGAGCCCATGGCAAACTCAACTCTGGGTAGGACCCGGTCGGGGCAAAAAATTCCATAGATAAACGTCTCTGATGGGGAATCGAACCCTCGATCCCCCAGCCAGGAGTCCGCAACGTTAACTACTTTGCCACGGCGGCTGGTGAAGGAAGAAGAGATGGACAGACGACACTGCAGGGTGGACCGGGAAAAACTGGGCTACAATCCAGGCACTTACTCACCGGCGTCGGGGGTGAAGACAACGAGTATAACGTTCATCATGGCAGTGTTTGCACGACCTGTTGGCCTCCGGGATCCAGGGAAGGCGAATCAGAACCATCCGCATTAAATATTGATAGAAAACCGAATTTTTTCCCAGTCAATGAAAAATCAATTTGTTGAATTCTACTGTTTCTGTATGTTCATTTGTGCAATATTTTCTCTTGTACGAAGAAAAAGGAGCAAAATCAAATGAGAATGAAGGAGACGGAGAACCACAATGCAAAATCCGAATTAAAAAAAAATGAAGTGAAACGATGTGAGAGGAATATACCAGCCTCTAAACTAGACAGACGGAGACTTCTTTATACACACAGACACCGATCTTTTGCACATAGGTTGGAAAAAGGGGAGATAAGCCTCACATTCCCCTTTTTCCTGGCTGTCTCCCTTCCCATTTTCGTGTTTAAAGCTCGTCAAATAAACTACGTATTCATGACAGAGGGGAATACTATCTGGACGGAGTAATCTGGTCCATCGACCAATCCTATTATCGTGTTTGCTGTCGTGTTCATGGTTCCTGGTCTGCATACAAATGCCACATTCAAGCGTTTTGCGCCTGATCTTTTACGTGTGTTTTGTTTGGCAACTCTGCGCACTGGAGAACTATTGAAGAGAAGGGTATTGTTTTCGGCCCTCGGTGTTTGTTCCTCTGTATGTTCAGAAGAAAAGTGGAAAGAAAAGTCGGGGCCTTCTTAAAACTTCGGTGTGGTACTCAACATCCTTACAGCTGATGGTTCCCTTTTCCTCGTGCAGCGTGTCTTTATCTAATTTGATGACAGGAGAAGACAGGACCAGGTCTGAGAGATGCTCGGTTGTGAAAGTAAAGGACCCATGCACGTTGCACTTTTGCCGTGGTCTGTTCTGTTCACTGCAACGGTTGAAACAACGCCAACAAGGCTGTCATACCCAGCTCCATTCACGTGTAACGTTTTCAGCCCAACCCTCGCCCCCCTCGGGCGTTATGGCAGTAGGGGGAATAACCATGGCAGGAGAGTGCGGAAGGAGGACCTGTCTAATCCTTCACTAGAATGACACGTCAGTGAACATGCAAAAAAACTTTCACGTTGGGCGCAGGGCTGGATTCGAACCAGCAACCCGTGATTACAAACTCCGTGTTGGTACCACTGAGTCCACCTGGCAGCCGCTCTACCGATAGATCCTTGTTGATAAATACCCTAACACTGGGGAGAATGCAAGGTCTGTTTTTTTTTATAATTAAATTCTCTCCTACAAAAACTGAAGAGAAAGGAAAGACCAAGTCACGCGGTAAACTGACCATCATGCATGAATATTCATAAGCTGTAAAACGGCTGAGGTTATTTGGTATTGTTCTTTGTTTTGCTTATAATCGTTTTGTTTTCTTTTTTTTCTTTTTCTTTCTTTCCTTTCCTTTCCTTTCCTTTCTTTCTTTCTTTCTTTCTTTCTTTTTTTTGAAGCGAGATGCCGGTAACCAAACGACCAATGGATCATTAAGAATATAAGAATAGTAGTTATGAAAAAAAGATCAATCATGAAAATAAGACATATGATGTCAATCAGATTTTCTTTTTAATACAAATAGTCTGTAAATACCAACCGTTTGTTAAGTATCAGTCTGTTCTTTAGTTCCCTGTTGGTGCATTTCGAACGTGCAAATTTGGTTGTTTGTTGGTTTTGTTCTGTTTTTTGTAACATGTATGAGCAGTTTGAATTTCTCTCTCTCTCTCTCTCTCTCTCTCTCTCTCTCTCTCTCTCCTCTCTCTCTCTCTCTCTGTAATTTTCTTTCAACAGTGAGATATATCAAAGACTTGACTAACGTTCTTACTACATTACCCACGTCACCATCCTCATCATACCCAGAACACGTTACCTTTTTTGTCGCAACTATCACCGTCATGAGCAACACGATGAAGGAGTTGGTGATTTGCCATTATCTCCCTCTTTCACCCTGTACATCTACATCACAAAAGTGACCCAGTCCCGAACCACACATTCATGTAGGGCGGCAGTCTGTTCCACTGAAGGCAGGAATAGGCAACCTCAAGGTACAAACTGTCACCCAGACACCGGGTAGACGTTTTAAAGCGTAACCTTGGCACAGAATGTCATCGGGGGATGTTCTGTATCTGGGAGACATTTTGAAGCTAAACGTTGGTAGAGAATGTCATTTGGGACATTTGGTAAGGAACGTTGGAACAGAATGCCACTGGGGAACAGTTTGTACGTGGGTGACATTTTGTACTGTAACATTGGTAAAGCATGTCATCAGAGAACATTTAGTGCGTGGAGGACATTTTGTACCGTATAGTTCGTAAAGAATGTCATTCGATGACATTTTGAGCAGGGGGACATTTTGTACCATATTGTTGGTAAAGAATGTCATCAGAGGACATTTTGTGCCGCGGGGGGGGGGGGGGGGGGGGGGGGGGGGGGGGGGGGGGGGGGGGGGGGGGGATTTTTGTACCGTGTTGTTGGTAAAGAATGTCATCAGAGGATATTTGGAACTTGGGGAACATTTTGTACCGTAATGTGGGTAACTAATGTCATCGGGGGACAGTTTGTACCTGGGGGGACATTTCATAACGTAATTCACGCGCAGAATGTTATCAGGGGACATTTTGCACCCGTTTGATTTCGAACTGCACCCGGAAACCTATTTTGACAGGTTTGAAGTTAAGTACATGCAGAGAGAGAGAGAGAGAGAGAGAGAGAGAGAGAGAGAGAGAGAGAGAGAGAGAGATTTGAGACTAGATTTGCCGCTACACAGTTACAACTTGATTTCCCTGTGGAGAATAGGCTGAATTTTGCACGAACACATCTGTAGCTTGAATGAATCATTGGAGTACAATTCAATGTTGTCTTGTCTCGATTTCATGTCTTTTTTCTTTCTCTCTCTCTTTCCAATTGCTTTTCTCATTTCCTTCTATTCACCATTTTCTTGACAAGCCAGAATTGATATGCCAAACAGTGTGTGTGTGTGTGTGTGTGTGTGTGTGTGTGTGTGTGTGTGTGTGTGTGTGTGTGTGTGTGCGCGCGCGCGCGTATACGTGCGTATGCGTGCGCGCGTGCGTATGTGTGTGTGTGTGTGTGTGTGCAGGGTGTGGGAACTGATGAGGGAACGCTGATCGAGATACTGTGTTCAGGAGTAACGCAGAAATTAAAGAAATCGCAGAGATGTACAAAACACGTGAGTAGAACTAACATATTCGCATGCAAGTGTGTGTGTGTGTGTGTGTGTGTGTGTGTGTGTGTGTGTGTGTGTGTGTGTGTGTGTGTGTGTGTGTGTGTTTATGTGTGTGTGTGTGTGTGTGTGTGTGTGTGTGTGTGTGTGTGTGTGCGTGCGTGCGTGCGTGTGGCGGTGCTTTGTACCTTGTCCTCACTGTTTAATCGTCCACAGTTCCTAGCGAGGGTTGTTTTCGATTTTATTGGATCGTGTTTGGTTTTTCTTTGAGTGACCATTGTGACCTTCATTGAAGAAAAAGATACACCCGAAGTGCCACGTTACCAGTTTCAATCCCACCCTTATGAATATCATTTCCACTGAGACGGTTTATAAATGCTCGTTCTTTGAGGAGAAATCATACCTGAGAACTTTGAAGAGTAAATGAAAAACGGAGGGCAGAGAATTTAGCGTGTATGCGGACAATCCTGTGAGAGACAGGGCGGGAGGGAGAGAGAGAGAGAGAGAGAGAGAGAGAGAGAGAGAGAGAGAGAGAGAGAGAGATTGTACGGAAACTTAGGGAAGCAAGGGGATCTTTAACCGTGCCATTTTTAGTCGTACATATCATGTTGTTAACACAGAGTTTTAATGAAGTGTGAGGGTGGGCTGGCTTATATGAAAGTCAAAAAAGTACACAGTACCCGCTTTCAAGATAAGCATTGCATGAAATGTCGCCAAGTAGCGGAGTGACTGACGACAAAGATCCGCTATGGTCTGACTGCTGCCTGAGGATTGGCGATGCCGGGGCTGTGGCTGGGAGGAGGGGTTGTGATGGAACTGGGCTAGTGTGGGTGCAATGCCACTGAGTGACACAGACGACGAGACAGTAAAAGACGTTTGATGCTCAGCTGGGCTGTAAAGAACATGACTTGAAAGACCAACATACAGACTTGCTGGTGGACCAAATAATCACCATGCCCCTAACGAACCGGACAGCATTCAGATATGCTAAAACAAAAAAGAAAGCCTTTCAGAGGAAGAAAGGGAGCATCCATCATTGCAGGGAATCCCGCTGTCAGACATGCCGGCACCACTGACCTGGTAAAACTGAAAGACAGATTCATGGACACATTCTCCAAGCACCCAAGGCTGAAAAAAGAATAAAGAACCGAAAAAGAAGGCGAGGCAGAATTTCAGTAGAACCACAAAATACACGACTGCTGAAAAGTGGGTGCGCGGTTGATGTGGGCATCAGGGTGCTTGCATGTATACGTGCGCAGATGCGTGTGTGTATGGTGGTATTTGTGTGTCAGACTTCAAGAAGAACTTGGAAAAGGACATCGCCGGGGACACCTCTGGAGATTTCCGGCGTCTGCTCGTGTCCCAGGTGACGGGGAACCGCAACGAGGGAGCCCCGTGGACCCCACCCTGGCCATGCAGGAAGCCCATGAACTGCACAAAGTGAGTACACCTGCACCGACTCCACCCTCCAGTTCTGATTCAGTTACACAAAGTGAGTACACTGCACACCTGCACCAACTTCACCATGCAGTTCTGACTCAGTTACACAAAGTGAGTACACCTGCACCAGCTTCACCCTGCAGTTCTGATTCAATTACACTAAGTGAGTACACCTGCACCAACTTCACCCTCCAGTTTTGATTCAATTACACAAAGTGAATGCACCTGCACCAACCTCACCCTCCAGTTCTGATTCAATTACACAAAGTGAGTGCACACGTTCACCAACCTTACCCTGCAGTTCTGAATCTATTACACTAAGTGAGTGCACCTGCACCAGCCTCACCCCTGCAGCTGTGATTCAGTTACACAAAGTGAGTGCACCTGCACCAGCCTCACCCTGCAGTTGTGATTCAGTTACACAAAGTGAGCGAACATGTTCGCCAATCTCACCCTGCAATTCTGATTCAATTGTTCTGCATCAGCTGAATGGCACACAAGGATCGGAACTTTTAGAACAGAATGATACATTAGACAGCAGATACACCGGGGTTCTGAACATTTTACGGACACAGGATTTTGTTTGGAAAAATGTGCACAGGAAACTCGTGGAAAATAAGTGTACACTAAACCCACACTGCAAGTGCGCTGTGCCTCTGGCGATGTATTTAATGGAAGTGCGCTGATGTCAAAATTGAACAGGGGTCGCCAGGATGTTTCCAGGGTGGTGGGGGTGGGTGGCAGGAGTGAAATCTGGGCCAGTTGTGGGAAGTGTTCTGATCAGTTTCAATAGGATACCAAGGTAAAAGTGAGCACTCACTTCCCATGCATTCTCATCACACACACACACACACACACACACACACACACACACACACACACACACACACACACACACACACACACACACACACACACACATACGCACACAAACACACGCACACGCACGCACATACACGCACACACACAGGGGGTGTGGGGAGAGAGAGAGAGAGAGAGAGAGGGAGGTGAGGAGAGAGAGAGAAAGAGAGGGCGCGGGGAGAGAGAGAGAGAGAGAGAGAGATTTGGCTTTGTGCTCACCTTTGTAGCAAACCTACACCTATCAGAGATGTATTTGCTGTCCCGCAGAACTAGAAGCAAGCGATACTTGATGGGTTGCTAGTTATTGAGACGTTGGTGTGCACGCCCGATCAACACTCTCGGTTCGCTTTGTTATTATGATTATAATAATTATTGTTGAGAGTACAAAGGTAGCACATATCGCCATTTAGAGACCAAGCTATAGACGCTTTACAATCCGCGCTGTCGTCTACATAACGGAGTGTGCCTACCCTAGTAGAGTCGATAGAAGAGCTGCCTGCTGGAGATTCATTTAGCTGTTTTCCGTGTTATACAGTCAGTATAAGTCACTGAGTTTTCTTTCTTTCTTCTTCGGATTCCTCACGCAGTGTGCATGCTGTGTGTAACGTGGTACATAGAAACTCTAGGGAGAGCTCGACAGGAGAACATATTCAGAGAAAACCCTCCTCAGACAGGTGTTTCGGCCCTGAACTCCTTACACTCTAAGGGGGCCGGAGTCCTATCCAGCTTATGGCTCCCAGATACCTTTCAGCTACCAACTTTTTTTTTGTTTTTCCCGCCGTTGCCGGGACTCGAACTCGCACCTTTTGGACGGGGATGGGCGTCTCAAGGCGTGCCTGTTTACACAGACATCTTACCCCACATTGCTAGCGGACACCTGTTCTAAGTAGGCAAATTTAAGCCTTGTGAAGTTCACTTTTGTTCCTTCTTGACCAGTTCCAGCTGGAACTCGTTTTCAGCTGCCTCTGCCATTGCCTCCAGGGTTCTGGTCCTCTTCTCACCAGAAATCCCGAGCTGTCCAGGGTTCTGGTCCTCTTCTCACCAGAAATCCCGAGCTGTGTCATGAGATCATAGGCTGATGAGCCTGCAGATCCCCTCGCTCCAACCTGCATGGTGAGATCATAGGCTGATGAGCCTGCAGATCCCCTCGCTCCAACCTGCATGGTGAGATCATAGGCTGATGAGCCTGCAGATCCCCTCGCTCCAACCTGCATGGTGAGATCATAGGCTGATGAGCCTGCAGATCCCCTCGCTCCAACCTGCATGGTGAGATCATAGGCTGATGAGCCTGCAGATCCCCTCGCTCCAACCTGCATGGTGAGATCATAGGCTGATGAGCCTGCAGATCCCCTCGCTCCAACCTGCATGGCGAGATCATAGGCTGATGAGCCTGCAGATCCCCTCGCTCCAACCTGCATGGCGAGATCATAGGCTGATGAGCCTGCAGATCCCCTCGCTCCAACCTGCATGGCGGCGAGATCATAGGCTGATGAGCCTGCAGATCCCCTGGCTCCAACCTGCATGGTGAGATCATAGGCTGATGAGCCTACAGATCCCCTGGCTCCAACCTGCATGGTGAGATCATAGGCTGATGAGCCTGCAGATCCCCTCGCTCCAACCTGCATGGTGAGATCATAGGCTGATGAGCCTGCAGATCCCCTCGCTCCAACCTGCATGGTGAGATCATAGGCTGATGAGCCTGCAGATCCCCTGGCTCCAACCTGCATGGCGAGATCATAGGCTGATGAGCCTGCAGATCCCCTCGCTCCAACCTGCATGGCGAGATCATAGGCTGATGAGCCTGCAGATCCCCTCGCTCCAACCTGCATGGCGAGATCATAGGCTGATGAGCCTGCAGATCCCCTGGCTCCAACCTGCATGGCGAGATCATAGGCTGATGAGCCTGCAGATCCCCTCGCTCCAACCTGCATGGCGAGATCATAGGCTGATGAGCCTGCAGATCCCCTGGCTCCAACAACCTGCATGGCGAGATCATAGGCTGATGAGCCTACAGATCCCCTGGCTCCAACCTGCATGGCGAGATCATAGGCTGATGAGCCTACAGATCCCCTGGCTCCAACCTGCATGGCGAGATCATAGGCTGATGAGCCTGCAGATCCCCTGGCTCCAACCTGCATGGCGAGATCATAGGCTGATGAGCCTGCAGATCCCCTGGCTCCAACCTGCATGGCGAGATCATAGGCTGATGAGCCTGCAGATCCCCTCGCTCGCTCCAACCTGCATGGCGAGATCATAGGCTGATGAGCCTGCAGATCCCCTGGCTCCAACCTGCATGGCGAGGACCTGGGCCTGGAAGCCACATTCCCGCCAGCTGCTGGCTAGGCTGGCTTACTTCTCAGTCTTGCATTTGCTCCGTGCTGATTTCGTATGGCACAGTGAGTGAGTTCCATCAGAGTCACCTGGTTTGATGAACCTGAGTGGAGAACAATATTCGATGTCACGCCATGCGTCCTGGTGATCTCTGGATGGTTTTCCCATTCCGGAGAGTGTGTGGTTCATTCCTAGTCATTCACTCCATCCCGTAACCCGTGTCACACCGGCTTCCCAGCCCCCGATATCACTGCTTCGTTGTTAGAGCTTCTGGTGGCGTGGTCCTTTCTCCGGCGTTGCTAACCGCAAATGCAATCTCCTTGAGCACTTGGTTGTGCCTCCGTGTGTGCTTCCCAGGGGTAGTGTTGTTTTTTGCATGGACCACCGTTTGTTTACCGTGATAGAGTGGACACGAAGGGACGTCTGATTTCCCCCATTTAACCAGATTTTGATTCGAGGGCAGTAGGTCATGTACAGATCTGAGGATGAATCTGACTGTAAGAGGTGCCTTGTGCTTCTTGTCATTCAAAGTGAGACTTTTTCGAGTACGTTTTCCTTCGTAGTCCACTATCCCTTGTAGGCCTTGCCAGTCTGCCTTCTGGATTCTCTTGGTGTCCTCTTCTTTCTTCAGCTTCTCTATCAGCATGTCTCTCTTTGCTTTCCCTTTGACCAGCATTTCACTTCTGTTGATCCCAGCAGCCCCTGTCTGTTGGTCTGTGCAGCCTGTCATTTCTCTCTGGTTTTGAGGTTTTTCATTGCCACGTCCACTGCCTCCTCCCGAACTCTTCGTTTTCTGCCAGTCTAGCTTGTGCCGGACTGATCTCACGACTTTGTCTTCAGAGTACTCAAGCATGGCTAGTAAACCTTGTTTACGCACTTTGTATTTTTTTCGAGAATGGATTTTAGAAGAAGCTTCGGCTCCACTCCCAATGAGGCCAGGTGGGAAACCTTGCCATTTCCTTGTGGGTTTGTTGATTTTGGCCTCCATTGATCCCACTATGCTTGTGCTGATATCAGTAGAGGCCGGAGAAGCATGAACTACAGACAACAGATCTTGTATTTGTTGAGGAGCCCACACTGGTCCATTATTTCCAGGTTGTCGTCTGCCGTTTGCTTGGTTTCCTTTCTCCGCTTTGTCTTTTCAGGAGTCATCATACCCCCTCCCAAGGCTCTGGACTGGTTTCTTCTGTTACAGTTGGAATGGCATGGTTGGCTACACTGAATGTAACTACTTTAACTACATTCCTTTCCGTAGGGAGAGGCTTTGTGATTTCTTTGTCTTGAAATTCACCCTGGATGAGCAACTAAATTGTCTAAAACTGCTTCAGTATTATTTGTGTGCTCCTTTCTAAATGAAAAATCACTGTGGTTTTACCTATGATGGCTTCTAGAGGGGGCATTTGGTATTCATTCTGGAGATATACATGACCTGTACAGCTCATGGGAGCTTTTAAGATTACCTCCATCGCCAACACAAATAGTACTGGAGAAATTGTACAGCCCATTGCCATGACAATTTCCAGATTGATTCAGTCTGTGTGTTCGTTTGTGGAGAACTTCATTTCGAAGCCATGCAGTACTTCCCTGGCATTTTCTGATGATTCATGTCGATCCATATTGCATTCGCCAGATTGGGTCACACTGCGTCAGGGTCCTTTTTCTCTGCCTTAGCTCTTTGGATTGCTTCCCAATTCATAGTTCTACATAGCCAGAGAGATACCAGGGTGCTTCCCCTGTCTGGACAGACAAACCCAAAGTTCTCATTGTCTGTCAGACATTGAAGTCAATCTGGCTGCCATGACGGAAAAAAATTTTTTTGCCTGGACGTTCGGAAGTGATGTTGATCTTTCCCTCAATAGGCGTCCCTACCAGTTTCATAGACAATCTGCGAATTGAGGTAGTTTCGGCTTCAGTATGTTCTTTCTTATCAGCGAATCCAGCTTTTGGAATAACTTTCTTTTTTTTTTTTTCGTCTGATTTTCCACTTTATAATGTACAGGTGCAAGTTGAGTTTCTGGCGTTCAGCATTCTTATTG
The DNA here is from genome assembly GCA_016801955.1 of Conus betulinus. Classification (NCBI taxonomy): domain Eukaryota; kingdom Metazoa; phylum Mollusca; class Gastropoda; order Neogastropoda; family Conidae; genus Conus; species Conus betulinus. The sequence continues at coordinate 201,771 of JADBJO010002608.1, read as the reverse complement.
AATGATCAGCATGGATGTCTTTGGGATTGTGGTTTGAATCCTGGTCTTGGTTTTCCGGCGGAGCGCGCTGCTGTCGTTCATTCATTATATTGTTCATACTGCTCTCTATTTCTTTTTCGGGATGTTCCTACCGCTAGCAGCTGAGAATTTCCTCCACAGATACCTGGGAATTCCACTTGTTCAACTCACAGTCCGTTGTGCCTGGCAACCATGCCAGCAGTTTCATTAACCTTCTATTCCGAACGTTGTGGCTGATTTTTTACGTGTTAAATGCGTGATGCCATGGGTGCGTTTACATGTGGAACCTCGATTTATAGATCGATTCGAAGGACTTTTCAGGGGAAAACCAAATGTAAACTTCGAGAGAAAAATCCCTGTGAATCGAAAATGCCCGGTGGAGATTCGAACCCGCAACCCCAGGATCACCAGCGGAGTTATTCTGACTCGGTAGCAGTCTTGTTACTTTTATCTCTTTAAAACACGTTGGCATTGTGGTGAACAGTCAGATATTCGCGCTCGGCTCTTGCTTTCATCTGAAGCCAAAGTTCACTGGTTAATTTCAGCTCACAGTCTGTTTGATTCCCGTGCGTTTAGCAGAAATCAACGTCTGATTGTCTGTCCGTCTCTCTCTCTCTCTCTCTCTCTCTCTCTCTCTCTCTCTCTCTCTCTCTCTCTCTCTCTCTCTCTCTCTGTGTGTGTGTGTGTGTGTGTGTGTGTGTGTGTGTGTGTGTGTGTGTCTGACTGACTCTCTCTCTCTCTCTCTCTCTCTCTCTCTCTGTTCTGTGAATGCGTATATGGATGCGCGCATTCATGCGCCTTTGTATTAGTGTATATGGGATAGATAAGTACACACACACACACACACACACACACACACACACACACACACACACACACACACACACACACACACACACACACACACAGCGCGCGCACGCGCACACACACACACACACACACACACACACACACACACACGAACACAACACCACAACACAACACACACACACACACACACACACACACACACACACACACACACACACACACACACGACGCGGGTGCGCGCGCGTGCACACACACACACACACACACACACACACACACACACACACACACACACACACACACACACACACACACACTCATACACACACACAGAGCTATATATCTATCTATCAAATTAGCTGTCTGTCTATATATCTACGTGGCTGGTTGGTTGGCTGACAGGCTATTTGTATTCATGTATGAATGCATATGTGTTTGTGTGTGTGTGTGTGTGTGTGTGTGTGTGTGTGTGTGTGTGTGTAAAGAGATAGATAGGTAGACAGCTGTATGTAGGTGATATTCAGCTGCAGCACTGAGGAAAAATCGATCAGAAAGAAGGTGAGGCAGAGGAAGAGGGGTGGGGATGCATTATCAGCCTCGCGCAAACAGACACGCAATTTTTTTTTTTCTCTTTACCCGTGACACGCTTTTCAAATCTCTGAAAAAATCGTAATAATGAATGCTTTTAAACTACCCCAATTCTCCCCGCCTTCCGCCCGCCCCCCATCCCCCCCCCCCCCCCCCCCCCCCCCCCCCCCCCCCAATCCACTCTTGTGCTCGTCTGCACACACGCGTGAACACGCTGACACAGCCCTATGCACAGCGGGTAGCGTGACACGGCACACAGCAGCATGGCTATCGAGGTCAGCGTGTGGCGCGCCGTGTCTCACGTGCAGGCCGGGGTGAAGAAGCTGGGCACGGACGAGGAGACGTTCAACCGCATCCTGTGTCTGCGGAGCTACGGGCAGCTCAGGGCCACCTTCGACGCCTACCGCCAGATCTCGGGCAAGGACATCGAGGACGCCATCAGGAGCGAGATGAGTGGCAACCTGGAGGCTGGCTTCCTGGCCATCGGTCAGTGCCCAGTTGACCTGACGGACAGACATACTGACAGACAGACAGACAGACAGACCGACCGACAGACAGACAGACAGACACACACACCGACACACATACACACACGCGCGCGCGCGCGCGCGCGTACACACACACGCGCAGACACGCGCGTGCGCACACAAATCCACGTACGCGTACACATACGCACGCGCGCGCACCCACCCCCACCCCCCACCCACATACACACACACGCACGCACGCACGCACGCACGTGCGTGCGCGTGTGCGCATGCCCACACATTTACACAAACACGCACGGACACACATACGCACTCACATACACACACACATACGCGAGCGCAGGCACACACGCACACACACACGCACGCGCACGCACGCACGCAAGCACACACGCACGCAAATCACAACCGTACGAGCGAACCAAGGAAAGCAAATGCTTTTCTGCTTAACTCTGCCTGGAGCCTACCCAAGTTATGGGACACTTCTGGTACACGGACACCACTCGCCGTGACTTCGGTGCAATAGATTACGTGTACGTGCCTGCCTGCCCTGTTTTGTAACACTGGCAATGCCGCAATCGGCAGATTATCGGTTTTATTGGGACTGGAATTTGTTTCTGCCTTGCTTTCTCGTCTCCCTTCTTTATTTCATCCTTTTCTCTTTCTATCCTCCCTTTTTTTCTCACTCCTTTTTATCCCTTTTGGGTGTTTCTTCTTCCCCATTTTTCATCTGCCCTTTCTTTCGTTTTCCTTTCTTTTTTTTGTTCTCTGCCTTTCTCCCTTTTGTTGTCTCTCTTTCTTCCTGACCGTTTTCCTGTGGTCCTTTCATTCCCCTCTTTTTGTTTTTACTGCTCTCGCCACACTCAGGTCCGAGTCCACAGTTACGAAGTAGGCCTCAAACGCTATAACGATTACAGTCTCTATTACACTCAAAGCTGCATGGAACATCTCTCAGAACATCAGCCCTCATTAAACCAGATTCACCGGTCATTTCATCCTTAAGATATGCTATGCCTGAATTTGAGACAGCCTCAATGTTTCGTTTACTTTATGTGCAGACACAACCCACATGACCCCCTTTCTTCCTGTCTTCGTGCTGGGCCTTTCACTCCCTTAATCCCTGTGCCCCAGCGATAGTGCAGGAACACAAGGAGTCCACAAGTCATGCACATTTCCACTATCCCTCTTGACATCTAGCACTGAACTCAATTATAAAACCCAGCTACAGGGACAAAGTTACCCTCTTTTTAATAAAAAAAAAATTTTTTCAAAGAAGCAAGGCCATTTCCTTCTGCATTATCACCGTCACCCCGCACTCTGACCTGAAGACAGCCGTTCAGCCGACTCTTGACGTGTCTCACGTGCAGTGCGAGTGGCCCGCAACAAGCCGGCTACTTCGCGCGGAGCGACTGTACAGGAGCATGAAGGGCGCCGGCACCAATGACAAGGCCCTCATCCGCGCTGTCGTCTCCAGGAGTGAGGTCAGTCCTTGTCGGCGTCATCGTCGTCATCATTGTTGCTGTCGTTATCATCATCATCACTGTCGTCGTTATCATCATCATCACTGTCGTCGTTATCATCATCATCAATGTCGTCGACATCATGGTTGTCGTCTTGAGAATAATTATCGTGATCATCAATATTGTTGACGTCGTCATTACGCACGCATGCACGAGCGCGCACACGCACGCGCACGCGCACACACACGCACACACACACACACACACACACACACACACACACACATGTGCGCACGCACATATTGTTTTGTTTACTTGGAAACATAGATCTGAACCCGAGTCTATGAAGTCATCGGCATAGATGAATGGAACGAAAATAAATCAATAGTAAATCAACTACCATCATCGCTATCATCATCATCATAATCAACATCATCGTCATCATCAACATCAACATCATCGTCATTATCATCATCATCATCATCATCATCATCATCATCATCATCACCCATGCCAGTGACCCTGGGAGTGAAGTTCATCCTATTCTTTGTTGTCAAGGAGAATCTAGGATGGTCGTTGTCTTTGTCGTCAACACCATCATCTTCACCATCATCTTCATCTTCATCACCTAAGCCATTCTGCCTGGGGAAGAAGGCTGACCCTTGGTTCTTAACGTCATCATAGACGTCATCAATGCCATGCTTGTAACGGTCATTGTCCACTTCCACGTCATAAGCATCATCACCGCTACCATGGTCTACGTTATCATGCACTTAATTAAGCGAAGAACTGTGAACCACAGCGTTATGGTCTTTCCCGAAAACAAATGGAAAACAGACAGATAGACCTGATCCAATTGATAAGGCAGTATTCCGGGTATTACATCCAACTCTGTGACAAAGATCGA
>JADBJO010002608.1:180000-190000 GCA_016801955.1 Conus betulinus | reverse complement strand
TTCTTCCTTCTTTCTTCAGCTTCTTTCTTCTTCTGGAACTCTTTCGTCGTCGTCGTCTTCTTCTGTCTTCTTCTTCTTCTTCTTCTTCTTCTTCTTCTTCTCTCCTCCTCCTCCTCCTCCTCCTCCTCCTCTCTCCTCGTCTTCTTCTTCTTCTTCTTTCTCTTCTTTCTTCATCTGTTCTCCTCCTCCTTCTTCTTTCAACTTTCTTCTTCTTTCTTCTTTTTCTCCTCTTCCTCCTCCTCCTCGTCCTCCTCTCCTCCTTCTTCTTCTTCTTCTTCTTCTTCTTCTTCTTCTTCTTCTTCTTCTTCTTCTTCTTCTTCTTCTCTTCTCAATACCATTGTTATCATGAAGAGTACTTAAAGAACGCCTATCCTCGGTTGGGGACCAAACTCTAAACCACATTATAGTTTACACACAATGGACTGCTTACCAGGGTTGAGCCGAATGAAACGCTGCCTGCTGACGCTTCATGGAGTCGTTTCCAGTGTCATTCGTATCTGTCACTCAGTTTTCTTTTATTGTTCTTCCGATTTTTTTTTTCACGTAGGATGTTTGCTGCTATGTGTAATGTGTCGTCCATATCAAAGGCCAAACTGGCCTCTTCCAAAAGTTGGTGATGGGATTTTACGTGAACGCAGGATATTGTGTCACTACTCACGGAATCTTGGTTTATAGTCTCATTCGAAGAACTTTTCAAGAAAGAGTCATAACCAATATTAACCCAAGGGGAAAATCCCCCTGTACCGAAACGGCTTAGAGCCTGCAAGCCTCGAATCACCAGGATAACGAGTCCGACGCTCTACCAACTGAGGTATTCTAACCCGACCAGGAAACGACTTGACTGTAGCGCCAGCAGGCAGCTCCTCAATTGGTTCTACCCAGGCAGGCAGCCCGTGAGTAAATGATGGCGGTGACTGTCGAGCGCCTAGAGCTTGGTTTCTGAGGATAAGCGCTACACAAATACTTATGATTGATGATGATGATGATGATGATGATGATGATGATGACGACAACAACAACAACAACACAACAAAAATGATAATAATAATGATGATAACAGAGAGTTTGTGACTACTAATGAAGAAAAGAAAGAACCATCCTCTGCTGATTTAGGTTTTTTTTTTTTTTTTTTTTTTAAAAGGTATTTCAATGCCCAAGTCAAATGTTTTCAATTTGTTTACTCTCGGCCTTTTTATTTCTGTTTATGGAGCCTTTCAAAGCGGATATCACTGCAGCGTGCTTTATCCTTTTTTTTTTTTGTTTTTCTTTTCGACATTTTACATTGTGTCTTCTTCCTAGCTGTGTGAATACGAGTATATTTCTATGAATTATACAGTTTTGACCGTTCGATCGTAGTTATAGATTGTGATTGTGTCTGTCGCTACGGTTTTTGTTTAAATTATTTTTTTTATTGTCGTATGTTCTGAATGCTGTTCTCGGTGTGAAAAAAAAGACAGACTGGCAATAATGAATGTAAGCCCAAAGTTAGGGATGTGTGACTCAATTTTTGAAGAGTTTATCAGCATTGAGCCATTCCCCTGAAAAATCTACATAATTCAATACCAAAAAATATATATGAGACGAGTAATGATTACATTTGGTATGTTTAAAATGTTTTACAGCAGAATATTAAAGCATTTGACAGCTTCTGTCCTGCATCTGACCATTACATAGCAAATTGTGGCTTCAAAAAAAAAAGAGGCCAAATAGCACATCTCTACTCTCTATTAACACCATTGACCTCTAGTCTCTGTAGGACAAGCGTCACACCATTGACCTCTATGAGTCTCTGTAGGACAGGCGTCATACACCATTGACCTCTATGAGTCTCTGTAGGACAGGCGTCACACCATTGACCTCTATGAGTCTCTGTAGGACAAGCGTCACACCATTGACCTCTATGAGTCTCTGTAGGACAGCGTCACACCATTGACCTCTATGAGTCTCTGTAGGACAGGCGTCACACCATTGGCCTCTGTGAGTCTCTGTAGGACAGCGTCATACCACTGGCCTCTGTGAGTCTCTAGGACAAGCGTCACACCATTGACCCTCTCTCTGCCCCAGTCAAACGGACACTAGCGCTCGTGCAACAGACACCAATGGAGCTTGTTGAAGAGTGTTTGTTAAACATCATGTGGTGCGGTAGAGTCGAATTTCAAAACAGATTCACCATTTTTTTTCCCTTTTCCCCTTTTAGCCCGCCCTTCTACACACACACACACACACACACACACACACACACACACACACACAACACAAAACAACAATTATGTAAGGAAGGAGCTTTGACGAGGCAATAGCCATGATATTCCCCACCCCCAGCCTACCCCTTCCCTCCAGTAAAACTGGTCCTAAAGTGCCCTGTGTTTGGCGAGCTTCGGTTCATTCACAGCGACATAACCAAAACGTTCGGCAAACATTTCGTCGTTCCTGTTAGCTTGGTCGGCAGGGCTATAAACAACACAAACTGGACTGAATCCCAAAATAGCGTTTCGATTACATGCATACCGTAATTCAGGGATTCCAACTTCGGATTCCCGTTTGGGCCGTTAGCAAAGTTTTACCTTTCGGAGAGTGGATGATAGTAGGTGGAAATCAAGTCTAGTTCTTCATCATTTCATGTCACGTGTGCGGGAGATAGTGGGCAATAGATAGATGTTCCGTTTCATCATTTTCAGGCCCTGTTCGAGCATCAAACCCGTTGTATCATACACAAATATAACTTAAGGCGGTGGAGCTAAACGATTGACTGCTGTAGGAGTCGAGAACAGAGATCGGACTATCCAGAGATCGAAGAAGATTCACTGGTCAAATCTGCAGAATAAGATTAAAAAAAAAAAATCCAGGGTAGCAGAAAGAAATTCGAAAGAGTCGAATGCTGCAGTCATCTTAAACACATTGAAACCAGACTTTTCACCTTAAAGAGCGATGCGTTGTGTGTTGTCATTTTTCACTATAGTTTGTCGTTCAGATGCCATGTTTAGTCCAAAAGAGTACGAACACTTCCGGCCACATGAATCAGATTTCGTTGTTCAAGCAATTTTGAATGCAGCTGACGTTGTCGACGTTTTCAATACTTGAACGAGATTGATCCCAAATTCAGTTTGCGAGACCCTCCACATAACCACACCAGGAATTCAGATGTCATGTCATTTGTTGTTAACCTGCTTTGCATGCCACAGTTTTTCACGTTCATACTTTTACACTTTTTTTCTTTCCGGGTATTGTTATGTATATACATTTGTGTCATTGCACTGTTACCACAAGGAGATGTGTATGAATGGCAACCGTTATTTACCCGTTATTTCAGTGGTATAAACAATATACCAGTTTCAGGCAAAAATCATCTGTGGCTTGCTTTGAAAGAACGGTGCATTTACGTGAATGAATGATACACCTCTCTCTCTTTCTCTCTCTCTCTCTCTCTCTCTCTCTCTCTGTGTGTGTGTGTGTGTGTGTGTGTGTGTGTGTGTGTGTGTGTGTGTGTGTGTGTGTGTGTTCGCCACTACATTTGTGAACGTGTGAAGACTGCTCAATAGCCTTTGAATAAAACATCAGTGGTAGTTTGTTTCTCTCCGTAGATATCACATCTTCTCGGTTTTCAGGTTAAACATACAATTAATTGTTTAATTTGGGACCTTCCTGACAACAGTAAATCGCTCACTCCTCGAGTGTCACTACATCAGAAAACTGACCGCGACATACGAGGAAAGAATTGACAGCAATGCAGGCGTTCACGCAACTGGGAGAAAAGGGAGACAAGCAGAAGAGCAAGTTATCTCTCTTGTGTGTGTGTGTGTGTGTGTGTGTGTGTGTGTGTGTGTGTGTGTGTGTGTTTGTGTGCCTGATCACATGCAGGTAGAATTCAGACAGTTGATTTGTAAATAACTGAGTTGCTGCGCTTTCAGATTGAAACTTAACAATAACTTCCGTGTTTTGTTGTTTGTTTGCGAGGCGTCTCAGAGTAATCTGCGAAGAAGAGTAAATGCTGCAATTGGTGTGCACACATAATACACAAAGACGGGGGAAAAAAAAAAAAGGGATCGTGGGAATGGGTGAAGAGAGGGGGGAATAACGGAGTTTCCTCGATATGAACAAGGGAATCGCGAACACTACTGTATGGGACGAAGTTTCTCTTTCAATGTTTTTGTTCGATTGTGACGGGAAACCCGTGATCTCCGACGCCAGTGACATCTACGTGTTGAGTGAATCGCACATAACTGGATCGTACTCATGAGTAGCGCATTTCGACAACATGAAATAACCACGCAAAAGAGTGTGGTAAATATTAAATAGATAAAAAGGTTGACAGCCTGTTTTGTTTTGAATCACTGTGAGAACGGGAAAATCCAACCCACGGCTTCCCCGCCCACCGTCGTTGATGTGATCTGATGCAGGGTCCGAGACCAATATTCAGGGGAGACAAATTCAGTACCTCAACACATGCCAGTGTGTACGCGGTCTAAGGGAGACAATCCCACTAAAATTTTTCTTTCTCGATAGTTTTATTGATCGGCCAAACCTGCTGAGCTGAATATTTTTCCATACACTCTTACATTGAACAGGCATTTTATGGTGCTGTTAAAAGTGAACATCAAACCCTTATTTGGCGAGAGTGAGAATGTGGTGGGCTTCTCCTACCCATCAGACGATGTTACTACTTGTGGCGCTCTGAGATACAAAGAATGGCTGCACATCATTCGGAAAACATTTCCTCTTTCAGCTCTAATCATTTAGGACAACGCTTATCTTCCGATATTGACGATGGAGTGGGTTGGGAACTGAAAGAAGCTGAATTAGACTCTGGATTTTTCACACTTCATCAGTGTTTTTGCTTTGGTTTGTTTTAGTTGTGTTGTTTTTGTATCTTTCTTTCATTCATAAATATGACTGTGCAAATCTGGCCACATACTACGGATTGTAAAGAGAAATTTATTATTATTCGCCGGGCAAAAGGGACGAACCATTTTGCGCCCAATTTGAGAAGATAAGTGATTGGTTGTTCTTTGTTTCCATTGTCCTGTGTATGCTAGGTATCTTGCCTGAAGAAGACCGAATGGAAGCGCGTCGTGTTTTGTCTTGTAATTTGTTTGTCCCTTTTATCCGGCGGGAATGAGTATAATTTTCTCTTTGAAATTTGTTTCAGTTTCCACCTGCAGTCACGTACCTCACATTCTAACTAACTAACTAAACTCTTTCGGTTGGGAAGAAGACTCCTCTATCGGCTGTCACATGTTGTACATGCTTCGGTCGTCCCCGCTGCCACCGTGACGTAGGCACAGTTCATCTGAGGTTAAAACACGTGATTGAACACAGATTCGTTTCGCCATCCCAACAAACCATAACTAAAGTTGACATGTAGCCAGGGTCCCCCCCCCCCCCCACACTCACTCGTTTCCAAGAAACTCATCTACTTTCACCGTGACTGCTGTGAAATGATAAAAATACGTGAACCAGAATTACCATCAACGATTCCGGTCATTAAACAGTGTGAGACAAACAGTCTTCACCCACAGATGCCAATGTTTATCCAATTCAAGGCGGCCAGTAGGAAACTACACCGGCCCTGCAACTCAAACGAGTGATCAGTTCTACTGTGTGCTAAGATGTCGATACTTTTTTTTAACGATAATTTTGCGGAGGCGCTCAAAGCAAAGTCTTTTTAAGACCCAGATGCTTTCTTTGTTGCTTTACCCTTCCGAAAACCTTGTTTGAAAGACCTTTGGCTTTGTCAGCCACACTGTACAAAGCCGGGCTTTTTTCCTGGCGTGATTGTCAACAGTGTCGTGTTCCCACTCCAAAAACCAGGGAGACTGGATGTGTGGTGACACGTTCTTCGATAGGATAAGGTTCTGAAAACAAGGGTCTGTTATCCAAAGCTTTTTATCCATGTTTAAGCCCCCCCCTGGTTTAAAGCCATTTGCTGCATAAACAGACGCCGTGTTTTTGTCTCGGCGATGGTTTTAATCGTGCATACAAAACATCATTAATTCAGAATTGAAATCGGTCTATGGGGAAGTGTAAGGAGGGGAGGGGGGGGGGGGGGAAGAGGGCTCAACTTTACCTTTCATCCTTTTGAATTTTCATAGATTTAATTTTTAATCATGTCTGACTGCTTTTACAGCCGTTTCAAATCGTCTTTTTCAGCCTGTTTCTGTTGACCATTATTGGCCGATATATTCCTGTTATTGTTTAGTGTTTTTATTAGTTTTGCGTTCCTATTTATGTCTGCTCACCATCACTGTTTATGTTCCTCTCGATGTCCATCTCTGTTTAATTACTGTCGGTGTCTGTTCCTGTCGTTTAAATTCCTGTCGGTGTCTGTTGTGTCTGCTGTCTCTGTTTACCATCACTGTTTGTCTGCTGACCATACTGTTTAAATTCCGGTGTCGTTGTGTCTGACCATCTCTGTTTAAATTCCTGCGGTGTCTGTTGTGTCATCATCTCTGTTTAAATTCCTGTCGATGTCTGTTGACCATCACTGTGTTTATGTTCCTGTCGATGTCTGTTGTGTTGTGTTTGTGTTATGACCCAGTCGATGTCTGTTGTGTCTGCTGATGTTCCAGTCGATGTCTGTTGTGTTCGCTGACCATCTTTGGTTAATGTTCTTGTAGATGTCAGGTTTTGGTTGACCACACCGTTTCATATCCCATGTTGTCTGTGTTGACCATCACTGGTTTGTTCTTGTATGTTGTTTTTGATAATGACCACACCGTTTCATTTCTGTGACTGTGTTGACCACACTGGTGTTGCCATTGCTTTTCCACCTGGCTTGATCATGTCTGTTCTACATTACTGTTGATACTTTTCTTTTCCATATCCATATCTAACGTCAGCATACTGTGACGACTGTTGCTTTTGTTGATCAGTTCTATTCTGTGTTCTTGTTCATTTTTTTTATACTCGTATTGATTGTTTTGGTGTCAGTACGACATACATCTGGTGACCGTTGCTTTTGTTGGTCATCTTTGTTTTACATTTTTGTTGAATTTTTTTTTTTACTATTACTGCTTTATAGTATCAGTTCAGCATACGTCTGTTGACCATTGGTTTTGTTGACCATTTTTGTTTCATACTCCGTTTGTGTTTTGTGTGGAAAGGGGTTTAGGGGGAGGCAGGGGCAGGGGGTGATGCTGACCACATGTTGGGGCCAGTTCAGCGTTTTCAGACTGATACGTGAGTCTGATCATTGGCAAGGTTGAGTTGGGACGCACCAGAAGACAGGCTGCTCCTATTTGTCCATCTTTGTTTTATGTCACCGTACTCCGCCACACACTGTCATGGGAAACGGGGTCTTTCAGGTAGGCCTACATTCCAAGGGAGTCCGCTGGATGTGGGTCCGCTCGGGGGCTGACCTGGTAGATTAAAAAAAAAAAACGCATCACTGTGTTGGCTTTACCCCCAGGAGGTGCCTGAACTCGAACCCACGCCCTTCAGATTGAGAAGTGTAGGGGCTCCAACCACTCGACGTCAACTACCACGAACGCCCCCGTCTGCTGACATAAATGTCGACATTTATTGGGAGAGGAAACATGTCTGATTCTCGTCCTCTTTAGTGTCGTCGTTTCTTTGTTCGTTTTTAAAAGAAAAGATCTCTCTCTCTCTCTCTCTTTTAAAGTATGGATCTCCCTCTCTCTCCCTCCGTTTTCAAGCGAAAATCTTGATGGGGAAGTCACAGGTCGAAGGTATCAATGTTTGAATGCCAGAGAAGAGAGGCCTGTGTGTGTGTGTGTGTGTGTGTGTGTGTGTGTGTGTGTGTGTGTGTGCGCGCGCGCGCGCGCGCGCGCGTCATAGAGTGTGGATGTTGATGGGAAGTCACAGACGTTTAGAGAGACTACAAGGCGGATGTTTCAGCACGAAAGGAGAGATGTTTTGTCTTTCATGTATGTGTGCGTATGAGAGAGAGAGAGGGGAAGCTGTGTAGAACATCACATGTTTAGAGAGACTGTACGATACCAACGTATCAGCACGACAGGAAGGCCTCTAGGTACAGTGACGGGAATGTCCTACAGGGTGTGTATTTCAGTAGCTCCGTCAACAGTTGTTTCACCCGCCGTTGAAGATGACGCCAAAAATGATGGCCTTGATGTAAAGCAAACTTGATGGAAAGAAAGTTTGCGGCCAAAAGACGAGGCTACCGAATTAGGGGCGATCCAGGATCGGGTCAGTATAATTATCACACATTTTCCATGAAATATGAATACTATACAGTTACTGTGTACGAACTGATAACAACCTATGTCCTATATATTTTCAAGAAATATCAAACATTTCCAATCATGAATTGGCAGACAATTCGTGTTTTTCTGCAGATATTTAAAAACTTCCAAGGGAAGTAATTCTTTTAGACCACACCTACCATTACTTCCCCCGGTGGGGGAAAAAAAAAACGGACTATCTTACAGATCGTTCATAAATAGGACTATCTTAGTCTTTTATTCAGGAGTTTTTTTTCCACGGCCTAGCAAAGGTCAGTGGTCGGCGTCTCTGCTGAGTGGATCCAGACCAAAGGTCATCGGCGTTCTGCTGAATGCCAGCTGAGAATGTCCGAAGACGAAGAAGATGCGAAATAACTTCATGTTCACCTGTTGTCTCTTGTTTGTTTTTTTTACTTTCTCGTGTGTTCCATGTTAGGGAAAGAAAAGCTCTATTTCTATCTATTTCAGCTCATCAAACTATGATTAATAAGCGGCTAGTGTACGAATATTTCTCAGTGAAAAACCAGTTGTGGACAACTTGTTCCTAGAGACCTTATAGTAACAGGACATTAATCCCCACCAAACTACATTTGCCAGTGACTTGTTAGATGCAGTAAACTGCTTGTAGACCAACGCTTTAAATATAACACATTGGCTGAAGGCAACTTCTGCTGTTACTAATTTTTTTAAGTGATGAAATCAACGTATAGTTCATGGCAATTTGAGTCAGATTTCAAAGGCAACAAAAGATGCAGCATATTTAACATCTGACAAATCTTTGTAAGACGTGACAGCCTACACACTCAACTTTCTTCATGCAAAGGCAAAAGCAAAGTTTATCAATGGCAGTCCATATGAATGATTGTAGCCAAACCACAGTTGTAACCGACAAGCAGTGGTAGTCTGCATACAAGCCTTTCACTTGTGCGTCGAACTGCTGTGACGTCTTAGTTCATGACTGAAAAAAAAAAAATGTGAAGCATGCTCTTCTGATCGTCTCTTAACCAATCAATGCCATCTCGGGTATTTTCAGCCAACTCAAACCAGAGTGCGTGCGAGAAGTGAAAGCGACCAGACGCTATGGCCAAAAGAATGCACATCTCTTTCAAACAGTGTAAAAGGTGTTCCTTTTCCTTTTCTCTTATCATGTTTGGTCAACATAAAAAAAAAATTATTGAATGTCACGTCGTTTTGACATTCTACACTGATTTCTGAATTCGATGTGGCAAACAGCAGTCGTGGAGAGATAATACATGTGCATGAAAGAATAATGCCCTGGTCTGTAGATTCAGGAAATGTTTTGACTCTTGCCAAAGGCAATGGCAGTGATGACAGCACATTTGACACCACGGTAGTTTCCAGCTCCACAGCTGATGCAGCCAAAACGAGAGTCAGTTCAGAAATGCATGAACTGTGCAGAGATGATGTCTGTCGTTGGAAGCCAGCAGATGTTACAGGATGCGCGTGCAGAAATGAATGAACTGTGCAGAGATCATGCCTGTCGTTAGAAGCCAGCAGATGTTACAGGATGCACGTGCAGAAATGCATGAACTGTGCAGAGATCATGCCTGTCGTTGGAGGCCAACAGATGTTACAGGATGCACGTGCAGAAATGCATGAACTGTGCAGAGATCATGCCTGTCGTTGGAGGCCAACAGATGTTACAGGATGCACGTGCAGAAATGCATGAACTGTGCAGAGATCATGCCTGTCGTTGGAGGCCAGCAGATGTTACAGGATGCACGTGCAGAAATGCATGAACTGTGCAGAGATCATGCCTGTCGCTGGAAGCCAGCAGATGT
>JADBJO010002608.1:160000-175000 GCA_016801955.1 Conus betulinus | reverse complement strand
AATGGCAAAGTCCACACATCAAACCTGTCACAAACTAACAGACTGGCAAAGTCCACACATTGACACCTGTCACAAACCAACAGAATGGCAAAGTCCACACACTGACACCTGTCACAAACCCAACAGAATGGCAAAGTCCCACACATTGACACCTGTCACAAACCAACAGAATGGCAAAGTCCACACACTGACACCTGTCACAAACTAACAGAATGGCAAAGTCCACACATCAAAACCTGTCACAAACTAATATCATAACACAGTCCAGACATTGAAAACCTGTCACACACTAACCAGCAGTGAACGTGGCTGTAACAACGGACAGAGACATTGGAATCAAAGGTTCCTGGACATCAACGGATTTTTGAAGACGGGCGTTCTGTCTTGCATCTCTTTCATTGCTTTCACTTCATTTCTCTACTTCCTTCTGGACCACCGACAGCTTCACCGGACAGCTACACGAAGGAACAAACACACTGCAACACAATCACAACACGTTTCGACCTATTGGATCTTCTGCGGGAAATGCAATGGTAACGATGGACGAACAGGCTGTCGCTCATCTCTTAGATCTGGGTATAAAGCTTAGTCTTGCGTGAACAGCTAGAATTACAGAACGGAACTGGGGTTGAAAAGATGATAATAATGGTAACGAGGATAACAATCATCATCATCATCATCATCATCATCATCATCAACATCATCATAGTAATCATCATCACATCAACATCATCATAGTAATAGCAATAGTAATAGCAATAGTAACAATGATAATGACAAAAAATTACAGAATGGAACTGTGGTTAAAGAGAGAAAGGTATTGATTTTGATAATTATAATGATACTAGTAGTAGTAGTAGTAGTAGTAGTAGTAGTAGTAGTAGAGATAGTAGTAGCAGTAGCAGCAGCAGCAGCAGCAGCAGTTGCCGTAGCAGTAGTAGCAGTGGGTGGTGGTAGTAGCAGTAGTAGTAACAACAACATAACAACGACAGCAACAACAACAACGACAATAATGATAATACTGATAATAATAATACTAACAATGATAATAACAATAACAATAATGACAATGATGATGATGATGATGATGATGATGATGATGATGATGATGATAATGATGCTCACAAACAAGTTTATCCCATTCTGTAATCTAGGTCATTCATCCAAGACCAAAGTTGTGCATCCAGATCGAAGAGATAACTGATTGTTCGTCCGTCCTTTTCAATCGTTTGTGAATGTTGTTGATCCTTGCCTGAAAAAGACTGAACAGGTCGAAACGCCTTGTCCCTGTTTTGCAGTTTGAGTGCTGCATTGATCTGGCGACCCGGTCATTTTGTTGCTGCTCTTGTTTCCATTCCCGGCAGTCACGCACGGTGAGTTCTGTTGCTGCTCTGTGAATTTGGTGAGGGCAAACAAACCGATACTAAACAAGTCAGCGCACTTTGAGTCTCTCTCTCTCTCTCTCTCTCTCTGTGAATTCGGTGAGGGCAAAAAAAAACAATACAAAGCAAAAACCTCAAAAAAACACCACACACACACACACACTCTCTCTCTCACTCTCTCTCTCACACTCACACACACTCACTCACTCACCACACACACACACACACACACACACACACACACTCTCTCTCTCACACCACTCACTTACACACACACACACACACACACACACACACTCACACACACACACACACACACACACTCACCCCCCCCCCCCCCCCCCTCTCGCTCTCTCACACTCACACACACTCTCTCTCTCAGTCTCTCTCTCTTTCTCTCTCTCAGTCACACACACACACACACACACACACATACACACACACACGCTATCTCGCTCGCTCGCTCGCTCACGCACGCACCCCCCCCCCCCCCCCCCCCCCCCCCCCCCCACACACACACACACACACACACCGCCGCAAGGTTCCAGCCGCAACGAACCAAACCTCTGCCGGCGAAAAGCGCGGTCGTCGATTGATCGGTTCCACCGATCCCTTTTGGATCCTGATCGGCAAAGCACCATATGCAAACCGACCCAAAGGCTCTTTGAAACACAGATCGATTCCTCCCCCTCTCCCCCAAACACTACCCCCCCCCCCCCCCCCCCCTCTCACCACCCTATCCACACCCGGCAGTCTCTCACAGACATCAATCATTGCCTGAGTGAGTGGCCCCGCCCTGTGCTAAATGTCACTCCCCCCCCACTCGGCTTCCCATGGCGATTGGATTCTCCCGTCATGCCCCGCGAAACCCGCGCATGCCCGATGCGGCGCTTCCCGCTGGGAGACGCAGACGACGCGCGGCGTGTTGACCCCTGACCTCCCGTGAGAGTTGGGCGTGATTAACAGAAGCTATTAGCGAGTGGAGGGGGTTTGTAATACATACGACGCGGGAGATATCGGCCTATCCAGGGGGAAGCAAATCAGAATATACAGGCTCTGTAATAGTCGCTCTCTGCAGCACAGGACAGAGGGAGAATAAATGGCTGAATGAATTAATTTTTTTTCCGAAGATGGACGTAATTAGCGCAGTGGCCAAATTGCCTAACGGCGTTATTATATAACAGCACACACGCACACATACACACACACACATGCACGCACGTGCTCGCGCACGCACACACACACACACACATGCACGCACGTACGCACGCAAGCACACACACACACACACACGCACACGCGCACACACACACACACACACACACACACACACACACACACACACACACACAGCCCGCGCGCGCACGTGCATAGACAGACAGATTCCTTTTCATCACCGTATCATTCAGTTGCAGTAACAAGCTGATTTATAAATTGATTTGGTGTTAAATTGCACACAAAATCAATACAAGTCCTGTTTCTATTTCAACTGTCAATTCCAAAGATCGAGTTTATTCCATCAACTTGCCTCTTTATCGGTTTGCCTCGGCGTGAATGCCAGCACGATAAATTATACTAAGCTTACATCGAGTTTGTATAACACAGCACAAGAAGTACAAATTCAAGGTGAACAAAGTGCTACATATATACTGTACAGCTGACACTGAAAAATTAGGAAACTGCAATCATGAAGTCCAAGGGAAAGACAGAAATTAACAATACTGATACAAAAAACAACACACACACACACACACACACACACACACACACACACACACAGAGGAGACAGAGAGAGAGAGAGAGAGAGAGAGAGAGAGAGAGAGAGAGAGACAGACAGACAGAGAGAGACAGACAGACAGAGGTAAAGACAGAGACAGACAGAGGTACAGATAGACATACAGAGAGGGGACATAGAGAGAGAGAGAGAGAGAGAGAGAGAGAGAGAGAGAGAGAGAGAGACAGACAGACAGACAGACAGAGATAAAGACAGAAAGACAGACAGGTACACACACACACACACACACACACACACACACACACACACAGGGACAGAAAAAAAAAAGAAGCAAGAAATGATCTTTTGTAACTTTCATAATTATGTCGCATTATGAGTGCGGCATCAGAGAAAGATCACGTGACTTTCATCACATCCGCTGTGACTGCTTGAACGGTTCCCAGTGCGGGGGCCATAGAAACTCGGATACCTCAAGGCAAGACTTCACACCACGTGGTTTTTTCACACCACGCTTTTTATCTTGTCTTGTCCTCTTGTCTCATCTCGTCTTGTCTTGTCTTGTTTTGTTTTTTTTCAATCAATGGCAGTGTGATTCTCTTCCAGGGAAAGAAGTGTCTCTCTCCCCACGTGACAGAGACCTCGCATCCTCCAAAACAGTGGGGGTGGGGCGGGGCCGGGGGGGGGGGGGTGGGGGGGGGGGGGGGGGGGGAGGATGATGGGACGAGTGGGATGGGGAGTAAAGCTTGACACGAGACCGACGATTGTAAGGACTTTTAGTGCTGCATAGTAAATACTCTGTAGTCGTCTATGGTTTGGCGTCTCCCCCACCCCCACCCCCCTCACTCCTTTTTTTACGTTCTTCCTCCATTTTTTTTTTTAGAGAGAGCGGGGGAGGGGCAAGGAGGGGGTGGGGGGGGGGAGAATCCCCCCCCCCCTCTCTCTCTCTCTCTCTCTTCCCAGTGCGACGTCCCTGGATAATGTATTGCATATGTACCAAGAATTCCACAGACACCTGCGTAGATTTCCTGCTGAAGTCCTGTTAGAAGCGAAGATATTCTAACGTGTACATCTTTTCTGCATGATAATTTGTAAACAAAAAAAAAAAAACAATAATAAACAAACAGCAAATCATTTGGTGCGCATTCCTTTGGCTTTGCCGCCATGTTCGGAGCTACTTCCTGCTTTGCGTAGCCAGCACAGCTTTTACCAGCTGGCACAGCTGAAGACTTTTATCTTTAAACGAGCATTATAACAACACTGTTTCACCGCATATGTGCAGTAGTACACAATACGTTGCATAGGTAATTGTTGAACGAATTAAAATAATGCTATATGAAAGCACGATGAGAACTGCACCACCACTTTTGTGTGCTGTATAAACCTATTTAAACGTTCTCGCAGATCTATCCATTTCTGAACTTCCTTTTTTACTTTTGAAAAAAAAAAAATGTCTTTCAAGAGAAATCCGTAGTTTGACACATTTTCACAAAATTGTTATTTTCTTCAAATAAAAAAAAAGAGGAGAGAGAGAAGAAGAGAGAGAGAGAGAGGGGGAGAGAGAGAGAGAGAGAGAGAGAGAGAGAGAGAGAGAGAGAGAGAGAGAGAGAGAGAATTAAATTCATGTGAATCCAGTGTACAGCACCCAGCACTATCTTCACAGACAAAGGAGAGATGGTATAGGCGTGAGAGTGGGGATGGCACGAATATCATGTCCATTAGCAAGAAAGTTTGTCACTTTGATGTCGTCTCCGTTAACCGTTTCCCAAAAGGAATTGCTAAATTCTACTACTAAACACAAACACAGTATCATTTCAGTGCATGGCCTTCACTTAGAAAAGCCGACTTATTACTCTACAGAGCTACAGTATCATGTCAATTTATGTCTTATACTTACACAAACCACACGGTCGTGAACTTTATAGGACACTTTATTCGTCACTTTCAAAGAAATTGCAGCTTACTGTATCCTAGATCTGCACCAACCCGAGTTGATAGCTTTCATTAGCGGATAACCGATCCCCCCCCCCCCCCCCCCCCCCCACAACCTCCCGAGTCAACCTTACCAATGTAAAACATCAACAGAGATACGATGTTTGACAAGGTAGAGGGAGAATAATTATATGGATTTATTCATGTTTTGTTTATAGCCTGTGTACAGCATTCACTTATTTCGGGGTCTGATCTCTCCTATTCATATGCCGCTGATGCTTGTGACACAGATATAATGTGATCATGAAGTGAAATATGACCCAAATACATAAATACACGCAGTACCTTCGTGCCCTGTTCTTCAGCTTGCAGAAAAGAAGCATAGTATTCGTCCTTAAGTACATGCGTATGTACGACTGAATTCTGTTCGAGACAACTAGACATGTATTTTGCGAACAACCTTTTTGTGTCGTTGCATTATCCTTTTCGCTTTCACCACCACGTTTACAGCCTCGTTTCAGTTCCGATTTCAATGGGGGAAAAATCTCGCCTTAGTTCTGAAAAAAAAAAAAAAATCACGATGAAAAAAAAAAACTTGCGCGATCAAAAAATTATCATTAATTCGGTCAAAAATAAATATAAAAAGAGAAGTGAAAACAAACAAACAAAAAACAAACAAATTTACGTTTCAAAACGGAGTGACTGAGGGCGGAAAATGAAGCAAAATTTGAAAAGAGAGGGGGGTTAGTTATCGCCAAGGACACAGAGTACAGGACTAGACACTGTGTCTAGTCCTGTACTGTTTGTCTGTGTCCTTGGCGGTAACTAACCGCCCCCTCTCTTTTCAAACAAAAGGTTGTTAGTCCATTTGCCAGGTGTGAGGAAAAAAAAACAGAAAGCGACGCCTGGTGACTCTGAAGCCTTCAATGGCTGATGAAACAAAAGGCAGAGGAGTACCCAACACAAAGATGGAATCCCTTCGCCATTTCATGTCAGTCTTCAACATGGAAGGATCAGCTATGCAATTAATGAATAAAATCAATAAAAGGTGTGTGTGTGTGTGTGTGTGTGGGTGTGGGGGGGGGGGGGGGGGGGGGGGGGGGAAGGGGTAACCGACATGTTCTGCTCATGGTCATCCTTCACTTTGTTGATGATGTACAAGGCTATAGCGTTGCTTTGCGTCGGATACGTAGAATGCATCAACCTGTTTTCTCAGAGCATGAAGAGCTCGCTTCGTGCTTGATGACAAGAAAATATTGTGTTTTAACAGTTTTCCAACACTTCAAAACAACGATCAAAACGCTCTCCAACTTCAATATTACACGAGGTATCAACTCACCGTCATGACGAGTTAGGTTTTCTGTCTACTACTGCTCCTTGAGAAGTTTTGCTCACGCATACGTAATGTTAACTCTAAGGTATTATAACATATACTATATTCTAAAGATGTACGAAATAAGTCATTTTGTATTTATTAAAATGTGATTGCATGATGCCTATACAGAGCAAAGGGGTGGACTGACTGACAAAACTTTGTCACACCTGTGATTCTTTGATCATTCCTGAACTATTTGAATTAAAACAAATACTATTGTGAGTTAACACAGCCTTAATTTCAAACTTTAAATGTAAAAATTCAGGTAAAGAAGCACTGTAAAATATGTTCAGGTGTGTCAAATATAGGCAGAGCCAGGAAAGGCTCCACTTTAAAAAACAGTGTTCTGATGTCGAGCCACTCGCACATACTGCTCATCTTTTGCAAATGAAAACAATTTGGGTACATGTTCTTTAAATGTCCTTCCTGATTCAGTTCTTTATAGTGTGTCGGGGTTGGAGACTCAATGCTTTGTAACTGGTCGCCAATAAGTAATTCAGAAACAAGAATGCAAAAGATATGCTCTTGATACAACCAACCCGCTTCGATTTGAAAGAAAACTGTGACGATTATAATCAATCAAAGCCATGCATTTATGACAATGGCGGCTAATGACACAAGAAAACCTCAATTCTAAAGATTTGTTTTTTATTAACTTCTTGAAACAAGGTCGTTTCTTACGATCACAAGTCACCACAATGCTTTGTCCCCTGTGATGATTCAGGGCAACAACTTTGATACAAGGACAACTGCCATTAAGGAGAAAACAAAACGTGTGACCAAGGACGGAAAAAAAAAACGTCATCAAGGAGGGGACAAAACGTCATCAAGGGGAGAGACAAAACCTCATCAAGGGGAGAACAAAACGTCATCAAGGGGAGAACAAAACCTCATCAAGGAGAGAACAAAACGTCATCAAGGGGAGAACAAAAAAGGTCATCAAGGGGAGAACAAAAGGTCATCAAGGGGAGAAACAAAACCTCATCAAGGGGAGAACAAAACGTCATCAAGGGGAGACCAAAACGTCATCAAGGGGAGAAAACAAAACGTCATCAAGGGGAGAACAAAAACGTCACCAAGGAGAGAAAACAAAACGTCATCAAGGAGAGAACAAAACGTCATCAAGGGGAGAACAAAACCTCATCAAGGAGAGAACAAAACGTCATCAAGGGGAGAACAAAACGTCATCAAGGGGAGAAAACAAAAACGTCATCAAGGGGAGAACAAAACGTCATCAAGGGGAGAAACAACGCATCAAGTGGACAGTAAACAAGGAACAAGTACGGTAACTCTTGCTCCCACGATTAAAACAAATACACGCTTCTAACTCCAAAGAATCGCTGCTTACGACACCGAATCGCGTAGCAGATGTGACAAGCACAGAGCACACAAAACAAACAAAGAAACATCTCCCAAAGTCTACTATCCCCTTCCTCATTTCGCATTTACTTTCATCAAGTTGACAGACAATTTGAACTCGTCACTTCAGAAAAACGTGAATCGACCTTTCAGCGTCCTAACACGCGGACCGTCAAACTGATTGCAGGCGGGGGGGGGGGGGGGGGGGGGGGGGGGGGGGGGGGGGAGGGGGGGAGGGGGAGGGGAGTGAGCAGACGGCACGACCAACGGCTCAGGATTAGTAGGCCACCACCACGCCACAATCTCGCCCCGCCGAAAAGAAAAAAAAATCTCGTGTTGAGCGGCGGTTTGATTTGTCTGACATTCTCGTTGACCTTTTCAACGGTCGCGGCGACTGCGTTGGCGGCCTCCCAGAAGAACGGTTATGGAGGAGTCAGGACGGGTTGGACTGAGAGGGGGAGGGGAAGGCTGATGGATCGCTGCCGTCATTAGCTAATGACGTGGCCGCAGATCATGAATTATGGCCCCTGACAAAATCTTTGCAATATGGCGTGCAGTTTTCCTGCCTGCCTGCCCGCGTTCTCTCTTGACCACAAGTTCTGCCTGCTCTCCAGCGGCAATGGATGCCTGCCTGCCTGTCCGATAAAGAGCGGGCGTATGAATAAATCAGCAGTGGGTCTCTCACGTTACATTTTAATTCAGTTTTCGAGGATTAGCTCCTCTTCCGTGGCGAGAGGGTTTCCCCAAATCCCCGCGTCGTTCCAGCGTTCGTCATGGCACATGTCGACTGGTTCTATTAAGAGAGAGAGAGAGAGAGAGAGAGAGAGAGAGAGAGAGGAACGCCACAAACGTTAATGTAGTATCACACGTGTCGCGCGCGCGCGTGTGTGTGTGTGCGTGCGCGCGCGTGTGCGCGCGCGTGTGTGCGTGTGTGTGTGTGTGTGTGTGTGTGTGTGTGTGTGTGTGTTGGTGCACGCGCGTGTGAGTGTGTGTGTGCGCGCGCGTGTGTAAGAAGGGTTCTCGGGATGGGGGTAAGTGGGAGTATGAGAGAGAGGAAGAGAGTGATATTTGTAGGTTCATTGGTCTTTGGTTACTTACAATTCTATTAAAGTATCGTAAATCATTTCTTTACAATTTTCTCATCTCTGATATAATAAGTTGACAGTTGTTATCTAAAAAAAAATAGTTCTAATTTACTTTTCTGAATTTGTGTTTTTATTTTTGTTTAAAATGTCAGTAGGCCTACAACCTATCGTAAAACTGACAATAAATGGTTTTACTCAGTCAGTCAGGTTGCGCACGCGCGCGCGCGTGTGTGTGCGTGTGTGTGTACGTGCGTGCGTGCGTTGTGCATGTGTGTGTGTGTGTGTCTGTGTACATGTGTGTGTGTGTGTGTGTGTGTGTGTGTGTGTGTGTGTGTGTGTGTGTGTGTGTGTGTGTGTGTGTGCGCGCGCGTTTGTGTGTGTGTGTGTGTGTGTGTGCGTGTGTGTGTATACGTGTGACGCGGGGTGTGGGTCCGCGTGTGAGAAAGTATGTGACGCGGTGTGTGTTGGAGGAAAAGAGGTGTGTTCGGGGTGGGGGGGGGGTGGGGGATGAATATGTTCTCCGGCAAAGCTCTATGAGCAACTATTTAGAAATTATTTTCCAAGCTATGGAGCTATGTTTTCAGGTGCGTCTGTTGGTCTGTCCGAATCATAATACGATTGCAAGCACAGACACAGACACACAACAACTACAACAGCAACAACAACACTGGTTTTGACAACATTTGATGGAAAGGTGGTATGTGGTACTAGGACGATCCCAATAGATTTTGGTGCGGACCCAGTGGTGCGGACCTTGTAATGTAGATCCAATAGTGGATCATGATCAAAGGGCGGATCACTTCTCTATTCCGAAAAAACACAAAACTCCATATAAACTGTGGTGCCGATCCGGATCAAACGACAGATCCATGATCCGTCAAAACCTTACCAGGGGTCTGCGCTCTCACGAAAAGCCCTTCTAGTGATGAAAGAAAAACAGGCACAGAACACCACCACTGAAGACTGTTAATTCCAATCTCTGTACAGCATGAAGGACGAGGACTGGCTGTTACGAAATAACTGGAAAAAAAACTGACCAGAATATTTCGATCAGTGATGTTGCAGCATATCTGAACTCATGGGCATGCGACTGAATAGACCTGATGAACATTGTTTTGAAAAAGCCTTGTACTCAGACCTCTGGCAAGAGGAATGGAACTTGCAGACGCGTAACAAATTTCTTAAAAATCCGTCCAAACCTGAAAGAGTTTTTACCATGTTCCCGAGGCGGTCGTAAGGAAAAACAGTCTTGTGCCGCTTGCACACAGGCCACTCCTTTTACACCCATTCTTATCTTTTAAAAGGTACAGAAGCTCCGTGGTGCATTCCATGTCATGTTCCACTCACACCGTGAAAGATTCTTTTAGAGTTTTGGGACTTGCATGATGTGAGGCTTAAACATTTTACAGCAGACTCCATGAAAACCTTGTTCAGGGATGTCCCACCTGATGTGATTTTTTAATATCTGAAAGAGGTACATTTTCCCTCTGATCTAAGAGTTTACGGAAGAACATTTTTTTTTAAAAGTCCGCCGAGTTTTTAGGTGAATTTTACAGGGATGTGCAAAATGGGTTTTCTGTGTTTTGTAATGACTTGTAAGATAACTTCAACGCGGTGACAGCCATGACATGGCTCTCTGTGGTCGGCTGATACATGACCATCACCATCAATGGGTACCTTTATCAGCATCCCGTGCTTGAAAAACAGCATATGTGTATGTGTGTGTGTGTGTGGTGGGGGGGGGGGGGGGGGGGGGGGGGGGGGCGATAGAAGATGAACTCAGCAGATCTATGTGGAGATCTGAATGCTGGGCAAAGACTCTTGGGATCAGCAAGCCACAGCGACTCGATATGGTGGGTTGTGGTTCTGCTGTGCACAAAGTCAGCCTCATCTGTCTCGTGCACTGAACGTCGGCGAGGAAAGGTTGACATCATCATTGATTTTGCCATCATATTAGCGAAAAACTTACGAGAGGTAGGAAAGAGTGCACCCGAATCAAGGCACTGATCACCTTCCGCCCGTGTTCTGGTTACAAGAACCACAAAAAAGGGACCTCTTTCAGTATGACACTAATGAATCAACTTTCAACGATATCTTCCTTTCTCGTCTTTTCTTTTTTCATCGTTTTTTAATTTCATTTTTTTTTTTTCTAGAACGTACATTGAATTTTGTAGACAGCTACTTCGACTCAGCTCATTTTGTTTAGAAAGATAGTTTGAGCACGCGCTTACCTGTGTCTGGATTGTGCTTCAAGTACGAGTGCGTACGTATGTGCGAGTCGTTTATTTTCTTTGATCCGTTTTGTCTAGTGCGCTCGCACATTCTCATATAATCATCTACATACATTTCAACGATGTAGAGAAAAGTACAAGGTTAATATAGAATAAAAAACTATTCTGTCATTACATTAATGATTTGGCACAGATTCAAATGTAAATGATAGGTAAAACGTGTGGCATGGAAGTAAGCTGCTGAAAAACTAAAATCATTATGTAAACAGTATAACACATATAGGCGCAAATCTTTGAGCCTGTGCTTATCCATTCAAGGATGCAAGGGAGGTCAAAAGATGTCCAACAGTCCGAGTGGTCAGCTCTGCTCTTTAATTACCCAAGCATTGTCAGCAGCTAAGAATTGTGCAGAAGACCCTTTACTTGGATCTCCTAAGAGATGCTGTCTCCCACTGATTGACCAAACAATATTATTTAGAAAGAAAAGGGGTTAGTTACCGCCACAGATACAAACAGATTACAGGACAAAACACCGCCACAGATACAAACAGATTACGGGACAAAACCCTTCACAGATACAAACAGATTACAGGACAAAACACCGCCACAGATACAGACAAACAGATTACAGGACAAAACACCGCCACAGATGCAGATTACAGGACAAAACACCGCCACAGATGCAAACAGATTACAGGTCAAACACACCGCCACAGATACAAACAAACAGATTACAGGACAAAACACCGCCACAGGTACAGACAAACAGATTACGGAACAAAACACCGCCACAGATACAGACAAACAGATTACAGGACAAAACACCGCCACAGATACAGACAAACAGATTACAGGACAAAACACCGCCACAGATACAGACAAACAGATTACAGGACAAAAACGGCGGTAACTAACCCCTTTCGTTTTAAAGCTTGCTTCATTTTCCTCCCTAAGTCACTTCGTTTTCAAAACAAATATACATACATACATACATACATGTATATATATATATATATATATATATATATATATATATATATATATATATATATATATATATATATATACACTGTGTGTTACAATTTTATGTAAATAAAATATTGACATCTGTTTTCATACGATGAATGATGTATTATAAAGTAGTGCGGCAAAACCATGTTAGCCAGGCGCTCGAAGTCTGACTAGTGCGTAGGGTTAATGCCTGGCTCACTCACCTGGGGCGAGTTTTCATGGACAGAAGAGCTCGCAAGATGGATAGCTTATCCTTGCTGCGATGGATGTGAAAGGCGAGGGGATCAAAGAAACGGCGAAAGACGAAACTTCAAACTGACACTGTGACAATGTCATCACGCACTTCGTTCTGTTGAAGGCTCAGCGTTTTGGTCGTTCGATGTACTAATCAGCAAGGTTACTGCTATTCGTTCGATGTACTAATCAGCAAAGGTTACTACTATTCGTTCGATGTACTAATCAGCAAAGGTTAACACTATTCGTGCACCAATCACAGAACGCAACAGCTGTTGCCCGTTTGCCCTTGCATGCAAGACAGCCCGAAGACTGTTGAGCGAACTCTCGCCTTTTCCTAGCCACGCTCGCCATGCGGGCGAGAATTCTCACCGCCTTGCATCTATAATGCACAAGTACTCTCTCTCCTCCACATTGTTCTCTTTCCAGACCTCTCTTCATTCATATACTCAAATGCTCATTCACCTAACTGTTAACCCTGAGCATGGTGGAATCATGGTCTAGCAGATAAGGTACTGCAGATTTCGACCAGTCCGCTCGTAATGACGTCTCCTTGATGATAATGAAAACCCAGTAACTAAACGACGAAAAGTTCTAGGACAGACTAATCCTTGCTGAGCCGGAGGTGACATCCATTTCACTGTAGTTCATCCACAAATTTAACAAAGAGTGGACAACCAATCTACACTACTCCATGAACCAAACAGATGAGTGAAAAGGAAGGGTTAAGGCTGTACTTTCTTTTACTGATGAGGGAGTAAAGCATGCATATCAGTGGAGTTCGCTTATCTGAGAGGAAGTGTACAATAACACCCCCCCCCCCCCCCCAAAAAAGGAAAAAAAAAAAACCCTCCGATATTGGGGGGGGGGGGGGGGGGGGTGTGTGTGTGTGTGTGTGTGTGTGTGAGTGAGTGAGTATGTGTGTGTGTGTGTGTGTGTGTGTGTGTGTGTGTGTGTGTGTGTGTGAGTGAGTGTGTGTGTGTGTGTGTGTGTGTGTGTGTGTGTGTGTGTGTGTGTGTGTGTGTGTGCGTGTGTGTGCGTGTGCGTGATTAGGATCATACTGAACAAAAGACTGTGGGAAGAGTTGTCACGATGTACTTTCATACTGAAGAGACGAACGCTCATTAAAAAAAAAAGTGCTCAAATCTGGCACCTCTGTTCTTTAAATCTGAGATGTCGCTGAGCAACTGACGTATTGAAGTTTTAAATGAATTCGAAGATTTTTTTCTCAAAACAAAAAAAGATTGTACACATGACAGATTGCCTTCAATCTATTTGTTTCTTGTATTCTTTGCTTTCTCTTCTTCTTCCCCTTCTTCTTCTTCTTCTTCTTCTTCTTCTTTTTGCTTCATTAATTGATTCTTTCTTGTCAGATGGCAGATATTTTCTTTCATAACAATGAACACAAACGGAACATAAGCTGACACATCAAGAGTGAATCTGGAATCACACAACATCACACAGACTCTCAACCCCGGCCCCTTTCAAACTCACCGGTGTGGATGTAGGTGTGCTTCTTCATGTCGCTCTTCTGGTGGAACCTCTTGCCGCAGTAGGGGCAGGGTACGGGCGGGTGTCCGAGTGGATCAGCAGGTGCGTGGACAGCGTGGACGACCGCTTGAAGCTCTTGCCGCACTGGCTGCACACGAAGCTCCTCTCCTGCGTGTGCACCGAGCGGTGCTGGTGCAGGCTCACCGCGTGCCCGAAGGTCTTCTCGCACGTGTCGCACGCGTAAGGGCGCGTGCCGGAGTGCGAGCGCCGCACGTGCACTTCCAGCCCGTGGGCTGTTGTGAAGAGCTTGGCGCATTTGGCGCATTCGTAGGAGGAGTTCCGAGAGGTTCCCTGCTTGGGGGAGGTCAGGTCCAGGAGAGACATGAAGCCCGATTCTGCTTTCCCCACCCCGGTGTCTTTTTCCACTGAAGTACGGGTGGGGGGTGAGAATGGGGGGTACCCCTGGAAATGGTAGTCAAAAGGTATCGATGACCCTCCACGCCAGAGGTGGTAGGGGTAGAATACGTTCGGGTGGAAAAAGGCCAGTTTATTGTGAGTTGGGTAGTTCTTGTCGTGGAACCTTGCGAAGAACGTGTTGATGTCTTCCTGAAGAAGTTTGACGGTGCTGGAAGATTGGGGATCCTTTTCTGTGGAACAAGACAGCATGAGGAACACATCAGTCAGGTCATGCATGTCAAAGTATACACTGAAGTCTGTAGCACTTCAGTCTCAAGCATACTTAATTACAGTGATCTTTCCTTGGTAAAACCGATAACAGAAATGAACGCTATTTCACAGACGTATCTACCACCGCCAGGCAAGTTATGTTTTTTTTACTGGAAGCCGTTGCTTGTTTTTGTGTTTGCTTGTGTTTGAAAAAAGCTACTGCACTCCCTGTGACCAAACCTGACCAGCAGACGGAGTGTGACCTGTGAACAAATCCCTTAAATTTTGATTCGGATCCTTGGTGTAGATCCGGATCGAAGGGCGGATCCTAAATCGGTCGTCCATTTTATGATAGAGTTTACTACGCAGAAACTCTTTCACCAATTTCCTCGGCAGAAGATTGTGACCCCAACTCTTAATGATAAACCTTAGACACATCCTACATGCCTTACACTGATCGAAGGAGGACGGTGAATTCAGCTTTGCCTAGTTTTCCCGTGTT
>JADBJO010002608.1:152500-155000 GCA_016801955.1 Conus betulinus | reverse complement strand
AGAGAGAAGAGGTGGGGGTTGGTTGTGAGGGGGATCGGGGTGAGGGAGTGGAGTGGAAGGGGTGGGGAGGGGAATAGGGGTGGCCCTATAAGCTCTGAACAAAATCATAATTATTTTGGCCTTTGAAATTCTCCGGTTATAGCATTCACCATACATTACACATACCACACAGGAAGAAATAGAAAAAAAAGGTAACACCTTGATCGTTGCACAACACACACACACACACACACACACACACACACACACACACACACACACACGCGCGCACACACACATATATACACACACACGCACACACACATATATACACACACACACACACACGCACACACACACACACACACACACACACACACACACACACTCACACACACACACATTCATATACACGCGCGCGCGTGCACCCAACTATCTTATTCAATGTGATCATATCTGGTTTGGCGGGGGGAGGGGGGGGGGGGGGGGGGTTTAAACATAATGATGGTGTAGGAATTCATACAGACAGGTTGAAATGTCATTAGGTGAAACGTGACAAGGCAAATCACAGCCCTGATATGGCCCCATGCGGTCGGCTGAGCTATTAAAAAAAAAAAAAATCTCTCTACACACACACACACACACGCACACACACACAGAGTTACGATGATATGATGATATTTATGGTTATTCCCCCCCCCCCCCCCCCACCCCACCCTCCCACTCCCTTCCTCTATTCCATCCTCCTTTCCACCTGATGCCCCCCATCCCCATCCGCAAACTTTCCCCTCCCCCACCCATCCCCCTGCATTATGCTTCAATCCTACTAAAATTGTTTCATTTGATATACTTTAATTCCCCCAATCAACATATACCAAAGGCTAGATAAACGACCAGGGTAAGTATCTATCTATATTGCCATCCATCCCAACCTTCCCCTCTTGTCCCTAACACAGTCCTCTCTCTCTCTCTCTCTCTCTCTTTGCATACACACACACACGCGCGCGCGCGCGCATGCACACTTACACACGCACCCCCCCCCCCCCCCCCCCCAACCAACACACACACGCACGCACGCACACACACACACACTCATACGTTTGGTTTTGTTGTTGTTTTTCATCTAATAACACTTATAGTGAATAGACGGTAAACTAAAGAACTAACACACACACACACACACACACACACACACAACACTCACTCTCTCACACACTCTCACACACACTCACACACACACACACACACACACACACACACACACACACACACACACACACACACACACACACACATCCGTTAAAACACATCAGGGTGAAACACAATCTGTCAAACACAAGCATGTTTGAGACACACCACCCACACTACACCACTGCTGACACACACAGACACAGACACAGAGACACACACACACACACACACAACACACACACACACACCACACACAACACACACACACACACACACACACACACACACACACCACACTCACACACTCCACACACACACACTCACACACCACACACACACACACACACACACACACACACACACACACACACACACACACACACACACCGGTAGTAAAACACGACCAGGGTGAAACGGAATCTGTCAAGACGTGAAGCATGTGTTAGAACCGTCCAACCCCTTTATCTACCGGGCCACTGCTGAGAGAGAGAGAGAGAGAGAGAGAGAGAGAGAGAGAGAGAGAGAGAGAGAGTCAACTCTCAGTGATTGGAGATCCAGTCAACTCCTCAGGTGAACTAGATCAGGTGGAGTTCGGTGGACTCATCCGTAAGCGAGAGGATATCCCTCTAGAGTTCAAAAGTCCGGCTAGGGCTCGGGGTTCCCTCCCCCTTGCTTCCCCCTCCCCCTTCCCCCTTCTTCCCCCAACACACCCGTCTGTCCCTTATTTGAATCAGGGGTGGTCTAAATACTACTATTCCGGACGTTTCTTATAAGCAGCATGCGTTTAGCCCTGGGGAAATACCTCCCTCCCCCCCCCCTCCCTCCCCCATGACAACAAACCACTTGTACCTGGCCGGTTTTGTTAGAAAATCCACTGTAGGGAGTAAAGAAATAAAAGCATATAAACATATTGAGAGAGAGAGAGAGAGAGAGAGAGAGAGAGAGAGAGAGAGAGACAACAAAACGCGACTCGGTTTCGAATTCATTGACATGGATACCACAGCAATGTCCTTTTCTTTTACTTTACATGACAAAATCGAGACCGAAAAAACACATCACTAGTATGCGTTCACTGTCAGTTTTTTTTTTTTTTTTTTTTTTTTTTAAAGTACTTGATGACCGTCACCCCCGGTAGAAATGGATCAATCCGTGGAGAGCGTGCGGCCGGCCGAGAGCACGTGCTTGGGTTTGCACGCTTGTGTTGCCGATGCGTCTTCCTTTCCGCAGTTGACATGTGTCTTTCTTCCTGCTTTACAAACCAGAAGAAGCAATCGTCTCCGAACACGGATCGCAGGAATATTCCAGAACGACATCGTCTGATTCACATAGC
>JADBJO010002608.1:142500-145000 GCA_016801955.1 Conus betulinus | reverse complement strand
AGCAGCACGTGCTGATTTCAACGATGGAACATCCAGTCAAAATAAGTCAGCCAGTCAATCAATCTGTTTACCGAGAAACAAGGATATATATTTAAAGTACGTTTAAAATCATGCGCACGCGCGCGCGCGCGCACGCACACGCACATACACAAAGACAGACAGAGAGACAGACAGAGACAGAAACAAAGAAACAAAACGAGAACGAAGGAGAAAGGACAAACGGAAAGACATTCACAGACTGAGAAAACAGCAGCGATTTTTTAGGCTCGATAAAAATAAAATGATAATTAAGATATACGTACAACTAATAAACACACAACAACAAAAACTACAATACAAAAAACAAAACAAAACAAAGGAAGGAGCCAAACCCTCACCTTTCATGGAAGGTGTGACAGTTGAAACGCACTGGGGCGAAACAACTTGTTGTCCGGGTCCATGGTCTGATCCGACTTTCCTGTCCACATCATGGCGTCCTCACGATGACTTTTCACCAGAAACGACCGAGGCATCACACATTTAGGGCTTTAAAGTTATAAACGCTATCGGAAAAAGATTGGGGGGAAAAAAAAGAGAAGCGCCACTGATGCTCAATAAAAGCGGAGACGATGGTGATGATACTGTCGTACTTTTTTTTTTTTTTTTTTCACCATCCGATGACACAAATATTTTGTTTTTCGTTGGTGTCACGTGATACAGGCACCTGTATTAGATTTTGTTGTCTTTTTTTTCCTTTAGTTACACAAGTTTGCTTTTCTTTTTTGTGATTTTTCCTCCTAACCAAGTGTCATTGAAACGTCAATGGCGGTCGACAAATCATCGTCTACCTTTCGGTTTTTTGTTTGTTTGTTTGTTTGTTTTTTTTGTCGAGATATGTGTTCTATGTCAGAAATCAGGAGACTTCAGAATCAGGAGAATTCAGTGAACAGAATATAATGAGACATTCAGCCAATAAAATACAATCTCTGAGCTCTAATGACCCAAATCAGTGCAGTTCACCCTAGTTCTGCTCTTTTAAGTATTTTCTTTTGTTTTCTCTGATTTTCTTCTTCGTTTCCTTTATTTAAACTTTAAAGTCTACGCCGTGCAGATTGTTACGCAGCCAAATCAGCACAGTTTGCCAGTCATGATTTCACCGGAGGTTGTAGAGAATGTTGAAGCCGCCAGAGGGAAACTTGTCATTCTCGCGCTGGCCAAAGGTTTGTCGCCAAACCCAAACCGGGTCCACTTAAAACGGTTTGCTGTTGGAACAGCCGCTGTACCCGTGTTCCCGTTCACCTTCACCTCTCTCTCTCTCTCTCTCTCTCTCTCTCTGTCCTCGATCGGCTCCGCCCACCTGCAAATCACAGTGAAGCACCAGCACGTGCTGAGCTCGCGCTGCCACTTCCGCCCAGCCAATCAAAAAGGCGGGAACAATCCGGGCGCACGTGCCCGTCGCCACTGATCTCTTGGACCGGAGGCGGAACAAATATTTGAGTGATGGCGAGGCCGATGGCGGCGGAGACCGTTAGAGAAAGGAGTGACGTAATCATTTGCCGCTGATTGATTCCATTGAGCAAATTGCAGAGAGAGAGAGAGAGAGAGAGAGAGGAGAGAGAGAGGATGGTAGTGGTGGTGGGCGGAACTTTGTTTATAGCAAAACAGTTTGAACTTCGTGTCTGTTCCGATTAAAAAAAAAAAAAAAAAAAAACTTCTCTTTTTACGTACACCGACGATTTTCAAACGCAGTGAAACTGTCCAATAATGTGGTAACCCACACATTCTCACATGTGAGAACTGTGACAGATATGTTGAAAAGAAAAAAAAGAAAGAAAGAAAAAGAGGCATGGGAGATTTTGTTATGGGAACATGGACAACAACAGGAGGTAACGGGAGAAAACTGTAGGAAAAAAAACCAAAAAAAAAAAAAAAAAATAAAAACAAAACAAAAAAAACAAACAAACAAATAACAAACAACAACAACAACAACAAAAAAAAAAAAAAACAGAACGACACAAACGGGGGAAAAAAAAAGATCTATGAAGAGAGCAACGAGAAACACATTTACGACAAGAAGAAAGTGTACTATAGACTGCATGAAAGCATAGCATAAGAACAATTATAGGACAGAAAAAAAAAAAGTGGCAAACATCGAAAGAAAACGGTGACAGTGATGTCAACACAGTAGTTATCCTGTGATAACCGTCCATTTTTGGTGTGCTGCTTTTGATACCGTTGTCAGAAAAGGACTGAACACACACACACACACACACACACACACACACACACTATAAGACTCTAATAAGCCGTTAGTAGAGATAATAGCTCATTTCGTCGGAAGTTACAAAGTGAAGCAGTTTCATGATGAACTTCAGTCCATCCCACACACACACACAGACACACACCCTCCTTCAGATACACAGACACACACAGAGGCCGCAATAGCTCGGTGGTAGAGCGCCGGACTCGTAATCTTGGTGATCCTGGGGTGCGGGTTCGAATCTCCGCCAGGCCGTTTCGG
>JADBJO010002608.1:130000-137500 GCA_016801955.1 Conus betulinus | reverse complement strand
ATTAATCCACGATTGCTGGGAGGAGGAGAGCAGAGGGGCATGGCTGTTTCGCACAATTGAACCAGACTCTCCTCCTCCTTCTCCACGATTCTGTGGCTTGGGATCCGATTGGAGGAGCAAACAAAGTAGCTGAAACAGAAATGGCAGTTCCTTTCATGCCTTGTATATGGGCATGGAATGCAGGTTCGGGTGCACGGATATATATCAGGCCTAAAGCACTGTGTATTGTCTGTCATATGTAAAACTGTTTATAAAGTCTCTCAGGGGATGAAGCCACTCATCCGCTTATCACACCCCCCCCACCCCCACGCACGCACGCACGCAAACGCACACACACACACACACACACACACACACACACACACACACACACACACTCACACACACATACATACACACATTCACACACACATTCTCACGCGTGCACACACGCACGCGCGCGCACACACACACGCACACACACACACATACACACCACACACACTTACAGTCGCAAGCAAGCATGCACGCATGCGCACACACACATACACATACACATATCTGCACGAGCTCATAAAATCACACTCATAAAATCACAGACACACACTCATAAAATCACAGACACACACAAAAACACAGACACACCACCCGCGCGTGGGCGCGCACGCATACGCACACAAACGTGCGCGCGCACACACAAAAA
This sequence comes from Conus betulinus, assembly GCA_016801955.1. Lineage (NCBI taxonomy): Eukaryota > Metazoa > Mollusca > Gastropoda > Neogastropoda > Conidae > Conus > Conus betulinus. The sequence goes on along the minus strand of JADBJO010002608.1, from coordinate 136,818 downwards.
TACACACACATACACAATGCGTGCGTGCACACACAAATATACAAACACAAACACAGACAAACACAGACACACACACAGAGATATGAATGCGCGAGCCTGTACACACACTCACACATACACATGCAGACACACACACACAACACACACACACACACACACACACACACACACACTCGCACGCACGCACGCACGCACACGCACGCACGCACGCACACACACTCACACACATTCACGCATACACACATACACACACACACACGCACGCATGCACAAACACACACACACGCACACACACACATACACACACCACATGCAGACACATACATGCACACACATGCATGCACACACACACACGCGCGCGCGCGCGCGTGCGCATACACACACACACACACACACACACACACACACACACACCACACACACACACACACACACACCACACACGCACACACACACGCACACACACTCACCGCACACACACACAGACACACACACACACACACAAACACACACACACGCACACACACACACACACACGCACACACACACACACACACACACACACACACACACACACACACACACACACACACACACACAGACACAGAGAGGAGAGAGAGAGAGGAGAGAGAGAGAGAGAGAGAGCTAGTCGTTTGAGCCACATTGCGTTTACCTCTGAAACCATTTTCGCACCTTTCGGTTTCAATGCACCCCACCCCCTACGCGACCCCCCCCCCCCCCCCCCCACCTTCCCCACCACCCATCCCCCACCCGTCCCCCACCTCTCCCCCCACCACCCCTCCCCCACCCGTCCCCCACCTCTTCCCCCCCACCTGTCCCCCACCTTCTACCGTCTCATTGTTCAGTCGTTCGCTGGAACCTTCTCTCTGGAATCCCTGGGCCCCATGATCATCCTGTGACCACTAGCAGTCCGCAGGTCAGCTTATGTCCACTGTCCATGCTGACCTATATGGTATGGAACCCATCTGTTCATCCCCAACTGACCACTAGCAGTCCGCAGGTCAGCTTATGTCCACTGTCCATGCTGACCTATGGCATGGAACCCATCTGTTCATCCCAAACTGACCACTACAAGACCGCAGGTCAGCTTATGTCCATTGTCCGTGCTGACCTATATGGTATGGAACCCATCTGTTCATACCCACCATAGCTGACCACAGGTAGCAGTCCGACAGATCTGCTTATGTCCACTGTCCATGCTGACCTATGGTATGGAAACCCATCTGTTCATACCAACCTGACCAATAGGAATCCGCAGGTCAGCTTATGCCCTCTGTCTATGCTGACCTATGGCACGGGGCCCACATGTTCATCCCTACTTGCAGAAAAAAAATCGTTTTTCTGGAAGTGGAAATGGAGTGTGTGTGTGTGTGTGTGGGGGGGGGGGGGGGGGGGGGGGGGGGGCGTTCGATATTTCCTCCGTATTGATAGATTCCCTGCCCGATACTCCTCTTGCTGTGTATTCTCCCTGTAAGATTATTCCCCCTGTCAGATTATTCTCCCTGTTAGATTCCCCCTGTCAGCTACTCCCCCTGTTAGATATTCCCCATGTCACATACTCCCCCTCTTATGTTCACCCCCTGCCCGATACACTCCCTGTTATACCCCCCCCCCCCCCCCCCTGCCCGATACACCCCATGTTATACACCCCCCTGCCCGATACACCCCCTGTTATACACTCCCCCTGCCCGATACGCCCCATGTTATACACTCCCCCTGCCCGATACAAGCCCTGTTATACACTCCCCCTGCCCGATACCACCCCCTGTTATACACCCCCCTGCCCGATACACCCCATTCTATACACCCCCCTTCCTGATACACCCCATGTTATACACCCCCCTCGCCCGATACACCCCCCTGTTATACACTCCCCCTGCCCGATACGCCCCCTGTTATACACTCCCCCTGCCCGATACACCCCCTGTTTATACACCCCCCCTGCCCGATACACCCCCTGCTTATACACTCCCCGTGCTCGATACACCCCCTGTTATACATTCCCCCTGCCCGATACACCCCCCTGTTATACACCCCCCCTGCCCGATACACCCCCTGTTATACACCCCCCTGCCCGATACACCCCCTGCTATACACTCCCCGTGCTCGATACACCCCCTGTTATACACTCCCCCTGCCCGATACACCCCCCCTGTTATACACTCCCCGTGCTCGATACACCCCTGTTATACACTCCTCCTGTCCGATACACCCCTGTTATACACTCCCCGTGCTCGATACACTCCCTGTTATACACTCCCCCTGCCCGATAAACCCTCTGTTAGATACCTATTTTGCCCGATACTACCCCTATGACTGATACGCCGATACTCCCTCTGACTGATACTCCCCCTGGTCCGATACTCTTTTTTTGCCCGTTACTGCCCTTGCTCAATACTCCCTCTGCCTGATACTCTTCCTGTTAGATACTCATCTTGTCCAATACTCCCCCCTGTTAGACTCTCCCCTGCTGGATACTCCCCCTGCTCGATAATCGCCCCTGTTAGATACTCCCCCTGCTCGAAACTCTCCCCGTTAGATACTTCCCTTGCTCGATACTCTCCCCCTGTTAGATACTCCCCTTGCTCGATACTCCCCCTATTAGATACTCCCTTTGCTCAATACTCCCCCTGCTAAATACTCTCTCTGCTCGATACTCCCCCTGTTAGATATTCCCTTGATCGATACTCCCCCTGTTAGATACTCCCCCTGCTCAATACTCGCCTGTTAGATACTCGCCCTGCTCGATACTCCCCCTGTTAGATACTCCCGTTGCTGAATACTCCCCCTGTTAGATACTCCCCTTGCTCAATACTCCCCCTGTGTTAGATGCTCCCCTTGCTCGATACTCCCCCTGTTAGATACTCCCGTTGCTCAATACTCACCTGTGTTAGATACTCCCCCTGCTCGATACTCTCCCTGTTAGATACTTCCACTGTTAGATACTCCCCTGTTAGATACTACCCCTGTTAGATACTCCTCCTGTTAGATACTCCCCTTGTTCGATACTCCCCCTGTTAGATACTCTCTCTGCTCGATACTCCCCCTGTTAGATACTCCCCTTGATCGATACTCCCCCTGTAAGATACTCTCCCTGCTCGATACTCCCCCTGTAAATACTACCCCCCCCCCCCCCCCCCCCCCCCCCCGCTCGATATTCGCCCTGTTAGATACTCCCCCTGCTCGATACTCCCCCTGTTAGATACTCCCCTTGCTCAATACTCCCCCTGTTAGACACTGTCCCTGCTCGATACTCCCCCTGTTAGATACTCCACTTGATCAATACTCCCCCTGTGAGATACTCCCCTTGATCGATAATCCCCCTGTGAGATACTCCCCTTGCTCGATACTCCCCCTGTTATATACTCCCCTTGCTCGATACTCCCCCTGTTAGATACTCCGCCCCTGCTAAATACTCCCCTGTTAGATACTCCCCTTGCTCGATTATCCCCCTGACAGATACTCCTCTTGCTCGATACTCCCCCTGTTAGCTATACTCCCCTTGCCCGATACTCCCCCTGTTAGATACTTCCCTTGCTCGATGCCCCCTGTTAGATACTCTGCCTGCTCAATACTCCCCTGCCCGCCCCCCCCCCCCCCCCCCCCCCCCTGTTACCCCCCTGCTCGATACTCCCCCCTGTTAGATACTGGCCCTGCTCCATACTCGCCTTGTTAGATACTTCCCCTTGATCGATACTCCCCCTGTTACATGCTCCCCTTACTCGATGCTCCCCTGTTAGATACTTCCCATGCTCAATACTCGCCATGTTAGATGCTCCCCTTGCTCGATACTCCCCCTGTTAGATACTTCCTTGCTGGACACTCCACCTGTTAGATACTCCCCTGCTCAATACTCCCCCCTGTCAGGTACTCCCCTTGCTCGATACTCCCCTGTTAGATACTCCCTTTTGCTCATATACTCCCCCTGTTAGATATATACCCCTTGCTCGATACTTCCCCTTGTTAGATACTCTCTGCCTGCTCAATACTCCCCCTGTTAGATACTCCCCTGTTTAGATACTCCCCCTGCTCAATACTCGCCTTGTTAGACACTCCCCTTGCTCGATACTCCCCCCCGTTAGGTACCCCCACTGCTCGACATTCCCCTGTTTAGATACTCCCCTTGCTCAATACTCCCCCTGTTAGATACTCCCCCTGCTCGATACTCCCCCCTGTTAGATACCCCCATCCCCAGCTGCGATACTCCCTCTGTTATATGCTCCCCTTGCTCGATACTCCCCTGTTAGATACTCTCCCTGTAAGATACTCCCCCCCTGTTAGATACTCCCCCTGTTAGATACTCCCCCTGTTAGATACTCCTGTGTTAGATACTCCCCTTGCTCGATACTCCCCTGTTAGATACTCCCCCCCTGCTCGATACTGGCCCTGTTAGATACTCCCCCTGTTCGATACTCCCCCTGTTCGATACTCCCCCTGTAAGATACTCCAACCCTGCTCGATACTCGATCTGTTAGATGCTGCCTTGATACACTGTCCCTGTTCCAGATCCCCCCCTGTTCCAACCCCCCTGTTAGATACTCCCCCTATTAGATACTCCCCCTGTTAGATACTCCCTCCTGTTAGATACTCCCCCCTGCTCGATACTCCCCTGTTAAATACTCCCCCCCCCTCGATACTGGCCCCCTTATATACTCCCTGCTCGATACTCCCCCTGTTCGATACTCCCCTGTAAAATACTCCACTTGCCCGATAACCCCTGCCCGATACCCCCCCCCCCCCCCCCCCCCCCCCCCAAGATAACCCCCCTGCCCAATACTCCCCCCCCTCCAATGCTCCCTCCCCTTGCCCAATAATCCCCCCCCCCAAGTTCCCCCTGCCCGATACTCCCCCCTCGATACTGTTTACCCCCCACCCAATACCACCCCCCCCAACACCCCCCCCCCCGATACTCCCCCTGCTCGAATACTATACCTGCCCCATACTCCCCCCTGTTGCCTGACACTCCCCCTGTCCACTACTCCCCCCCCTATACCTGCCCAATACCCCCCCCCTGCCCCCTCCCCTGCCCCGTGTTGCCAATGTACTCCCCCTGCTCGATACTATACCTGCCCAATACCTCCACCGCCCCTGCCTGACACTCCCCGTGTCCGATACTCCCCATGCTCGATACTATACCTGCCCAATACCCCCCCCCCCCCCCCCCCCGCCCCTGCCTGACCCCTCCCCCTGTCCGATACTTACCTTGCTTGCCCTGCTCCATCTATGTCCAATGTTCCCCCTGCTAACATAAATATATATATATATATATAATATATATATATCAACACTATAGTCCAATGTTCCCCCCTGAGAGAGAGAGAGAGAGAGAGAGAGAGAGAGCAGAGAGAGTGCAAGAAAGAGACAATGTGTGTGTGTGTGTGTGTGTGTGTGTGTGTGTGTGTGTGTGTGTGTAAAAGGTATGTTTTAAAGAGTTGCGTCTGTGAGTTGGGTTTTCTTTCCCAAAATAATGTCTAGTGTGTTGAATCCATTGCGGTGACAGCCCTGGTATGGTCCTTCGCGGTCGGCTAGGCTCTAAGCAACAACATTAACTTACCTTATCCACAAAAGCGGAGTCCAATGTTCCCATTGGGCTGGAGTTTGAAGTCGCGGGCGGTTTTCAAGTCGTAACGGAGCTGTTTGAATAGTTCATCAAATTCACCTGTTTTCTCGGGAACAGAACACAGACGCGTGCTGATGTGTTTGCCCCCTGTCAGTATTCCACCCTGCGCGTTCCCCCCCCCCTGTCCAATGTTCCCCCTTGCTCAATACTCCCCCCAATGTCAATATCCCCCAGTTCCACATTCCACCTGCTCCATACTCCCCCTGTGCAATGTTCCCTCTGCTCAACACTCCCCCTGTCCAATGTTCCCCCTGCTCAACACTCCCCCTGTCCAATGTTCCCCCTGCTCAACACTCCCCCTGTCCAATGTTCCCCCTGCTCAACACTCCCCCTGTCCAGTGTTCCCCCTGCTCAACACTCCCCCGGTCCAATGTTCCCCCTGCTCAACACTCCCCTGTCCAATGTGTTCCCCCTGCTCAACACTCCCCCCTGTCCAATGTTCCCCCTGCTCAACACTCCCCCTGTCCAATGTTCCCCCTGCTCAACACTCCCCCCCTGTCCAGTGTCCAATGTTCCCCTGCTCAACACTCCCCCTGTCCAATGTTCCCCCTGCTCAACACTCCCCCTGTCCAATGTTCCCCCTGCTCAACACTCCCCCTGTCCAATGTTCCCCCCTGCTCAACACTCCTCCCCCTGTCCAATGTTCCCCCTGCTCAACACTCCCCCTGTCCAATGTTCCCCCTGCTCAACACTCCCCCCCAGTCCAATGTTCCCCCCTGCTCAACACTCCCCCTCCTGTCCAATGATCCCCCTGCGCAACACTCCCCCAGTCCAATGTTCCCCCTGCTCAACACTCCCCCTCTGCTCAACACTTCCCCTGTCCAATGTTCCCTCTGCTCAACACTCGCCTTGTCCATGTCCTCCAGTTCGACATTCCTGTTCGTATTCTCTCTCTCTCTCTCTCTCTCTCTCTCTCTCTCTCTCTCTCTCTGTGCACGCGCGCGCGCGCGTGTGTCCGTGCGTGCGTACGCGTGTGCGTGGGAACAAGCGAGCGAGCGAGCGAGCGAGCGTGTGTGTGTGTGTGTGTGTGTGTGGTGTGTGTGTGTGTGTGTGTGTGTGTGTGTGTGTGTGTTGCATGTATTTCTGTGAGTGTGTGTGTGTGTGTGTTAAAAGAGAGAGAGAGAGAGAGAGAGAGAGAGAGAGAGAGAGAGAGAGAGAGAGAGAGAGAGAGAAGGGG
>JADBJO010002608.1:102500-120000 GCA_016801955.1 Conus betulinus | reverse complement strand
GGATTTGATACTTCAAAAAAAAATGTTGATCGATGAAAATGAGGACGATGAAGATGATGCCACAGATTTTCCATTCCGGCCTGAGACTGCCTGACAGAGCTGTACCCCACGCTTCCTTTCATAATATATCTCGGTGTCAACCAGGCCCGAGAGATACAGACACCTGCAGTGTTGGTCAGGACATTTGAGCAACAATCTCAGGAGACGCATCCATTTAGTGGATGAAACTCGACTGTGTGATCCCAGTCATCCACCTGGGCCTGTAGGAAACTCAATTGTGGGGGGGGGAGCCGGTAGGGGGCAGGAAAATTCCCCCATGGTTCTGATGCGAATCGAATGCACGACCTCCCAGCCGGGAGTCCGCGACGCTAACCACTTCGCCACGGCGGCGGCTGATGACAATGAACTTTCCTGTTAACGCTTCAATTCGTTGGGCCTGGGCCAATTAGTTCCGACAAAATATACTGCTTCTTACGTTGCAGGCTTTCAAACGTTGGGAAGGGCAAGGGGGGGGGGGGGGGGGGGGGTCGAGGACTGGAGGGGAGGGGTGCCGGAATGGGGGAGGTCGAGCTGCTGGAAGTGAGTTCATGAAGTAAAGTGTACATGCCGTGACATGATAATGTCACACGCCGCAGACCACGCCAGGGTTAGACTTTCTTGCTCTAAAGAAACTAAGAAAGTGTACTTGTGGAAGAGTGGGTTACTGTGAGGAAACTGTCTGCCAGGTTGTTTTTTTTCATATTCAGACCCACTGCCGTTATTCGTCTGTCCGTCTCTACCTGTTCAGTTTCTTACTCCCCACCCCTCCCCCACCCTCTCTCTCTCTCTCTCTCTCTCTCTCTCTCTGTCTCTGTTTGTCTCTCTCTCTCCGTTTCTGACTCACTCTCTGTTTCTCTGTCGCTACCACACACACACACACGCGCGCGCGCGCGCGCGCGCACGCACACACACACACACACACACACACACAGAAGGAGAGAGAGAGAGAGAGAGGAGAGAGAGAGAGAGAGAGAGAGAGAGAGAGAGAAACACACACATGCGCACACAGACACACACACACATGCGCGCCCTCGTTTAGAGCACAGAGGTCATGCTCTCAAGCGTGTCGTCCGTGGGGTTGCAGCATCCTCTGACTTGACTGTCCCCTTCAATTAAAAAAAAAAAAAAGCTGAATGTGAGGGGCACGCGAGAGCGAACGTGTGTACAGATGATACGGCGCGCGCGTGTGAGTGTGCGTTGCCGCGCGGCTGTGTGGTGCGCGTGCGCGCGTGTGTGTGTGCGTGTGTGTGTGTGTGTGTGTGTGTGTGTGTGTGTGTGTGTGTGTGTGCGCGCGTGTGTGTGCGTATGTGTGTGTGTGTAGGCGCGCGTGTGCGCGTGGGTGGGTTTTTTTTTTTTTTTTTTCCTTTAGATACCTGGCCAGAGTTTCAGGCCGGATTGTGTTGCTCGTGTTTTTCTGGCAAGTTGGCATTCTCGAGATGTCCCTGGGTGGGACTGTAACTGTATTCAGACTTGTTGCAATCTTGGGTTGGTCGATCTTGGGTTTTGGTTAAGCACTCGATTCGCTGGCAGCCGAGTGGTAAGGATCCCCATCTTGGGTAGTGGGCCTCTTTTGTCTACTTCATCGTAGCGCTGCAGCGGGGGACCTAGCCGTTCGCTCGGCCGAAGGAAGCCGCTGGTCTTCTGTTGGGGATCTCTATCCCTACCCACTGCCACCTCTCCATTGGGTCGTCCAGGACCTGAAGTTCCTTTCGGTGGGGACTGGTTGGTCGAGTCCCGTCTTCCGTCGAGACTGGGGGCTGGCCGGCACTTCCTTTCTGACCACCCGCCGTTCTGGTAAGAATTATTTCTGTATATAGAGAAGTATATTTTGTTATCGTGAAACCACCCTTTTCGCAAGTGAAAGAGAAGAGGAAAAAAAAAAAAAAAAAGTTTTTTTTTTTTTTTTTTATTTTATCCATTTCCATCCTGCTTGTAAAAGGGTGTGTAGTCGAGGCGTGTGTCAGCGAAGCGCTCTCGAATAGTTTTCTGCCCATTCGGAGTGTTCCGATTGTGATTTATGTACTCCGACTCTATTTCTGTTTTCCTTTACCCAATTCCTGAGTGATTTCTGGGGTAAGGAGAAGCTCATTTCATGGTTGTAAAAAGAATTCCGTATCTTTTGTGGCACCAGGACTATAGATAATGTTTGATTTTTTTTTTTCACGGATTGGAAGGATGAACGAGGCTCTTTATTTTTTATTTTTTTTTGTGGGAAAATAAAGGGAGTTAATTCTATTTTCACACATAGAAAACAAAACTGGGGAAATCTTTTTCTAAAAATTAAATGTAGATTTCAAATTATATTTTAACATAAAGAGAAATTTAAGTGATAATATAAATGGTTCGCACACACTGTTTATATGTCTTTCTTCACTGCACCTACACATTTAGGTTTTTATATGGAGAATTTCTTTGAAAGACACTGATCTTCGCCGCAGGGCGGTTTTTTGTTGTTTGGTTCTGGTTCTGGTTTGGGCGCATTCCAGCGCCTTCTACCACTGCAGGTCGCTTGAGGCCCATCGGGGAGGGGGGGGGGGGGGGGGGGGGGGGCTCGGTTACCTTGGCGACTGGCAGCTGAGCCAGCAGCGGGGACCTGAACCGGCGACGCAGCTGACGGACTCAGTCGCCGTGGGGGAGTCTTCCAGGGGGTCTACTGCGAGACGTGATCCTGGACTCCATTGATAGACTTGGCTGAGTGACTTTGAGCTGTGGTGTAGAGGGCGTGGAAGCAGCTGTGTGCCAGCCGGGACGGTGTGGATGATGATTATTTTAAATGAATGGAATGTGGATGACATTAGTGTGAAAGGGATTGAATGGTGTTGTTTGTCCTGTGAATTAATGTGTAGGTGTGTTCCTTGCTTTTTCTTCTTTTACTTGAAGGGACATAGTGATTAGTGGGATTTAGGGCAAACAATAGGCGGGTGACCCGGGTTCTGGGGGAAGGTGTATTGGGGTTACTTTGTCCCCTTAAATAGATAGTTTCTGGTAGGTATCTATCCTTCTTCTCCATTTCCCACCTTCTCAGAACTTGTTCCTCGTCTGTCCTCTTTTCTTCTTCAGTTTCCCTTGTCCCATATCTGTGTGAATGGCAATATGAAATTTATGTTAGTGTTGTGAAAATAAATGTTGTTTTGAATGTACCCCTGCGTTTCCTGGTGTCGGGAGTTTGGGGTGTCGACTGTGTCTTCCTTCACCACTTACTCCGTCTCCTTCCTAACCCCTAGGTCACTTGACCTTGACACACGCACACACACACACACACACACACACACACACACACACACACACACACACACACACACACACACACACACACACACACACACACACACACACACACACACACACACACACACACACATACATACACACATACACACACACACACCACTCACACACAGGCACACACACAGGCACACACACAGGCACACACACACAGGCACACACACAGGCACACACATTCTCTCTCTCTCTCTCTCTCTCTCTCTCTCTCTCTCTCTCTCTCATGTACACAATGTCGTAGCCACTGTAAGGTTTTCTTAAATGCTTAATTTTTTGTGTGTAAAGACCAGTTTAACAGCTGATCCACTCAATCACTGTGTCATTACATTCAAATCTAATGTATCAATTCCTATGAATGCCAGCACCTTGTCATTGAAAATGAACGTTCGACCCAAAATATATTTGGAATTTTCTTATAACCAAACGCAGCACAGTTCCAAGGCCTCCTCATTTTCTGCGACAGTACTCAAACTCTCTGCCTTTCCAGCTACGTTAAGCCCCTTCCTTCGTGACTTTCTAATCAGCACTTCCAATGCATCTGTTCAATCGCCAGTTGCAGAATAGTTCTGAAATAGCACTGAGTTTCTGCCTGTCCCTTGCACACATTTGCTTGTGTACGAATGAATTCGTCTAATATCACGAATAGTGGATAGACGTTAAATGAAAGACACACACGAATGAATTATTCACCATGTTATACAGTGGTGTGTGTGTAATTATGTGTGTGATACTCTGGGATTGTTGTATGCCAATGTGTGTGTGTGTGTGTGTGTGTGTGTGTGTGTGTGTGTGTGTGTGTGAGAGAGAGAGAGAGAGAGAGAGAGAGAGAGAGAGAGAGTGTGTGTGTGTGTGTATATGTGTGTGTGTGCGCGCGCGTGTGTGTGTGTGTGTGTGTCTGTGTGTGTGTGTCCTGCATACGTTTTAGATATTGATTTGTTAAACCTTATACAGCGCCTATTATCCTACTTTGTTAGGACGGGCGCTTTAGAAATTGTCCTCCTCCTCCTGTTCCTCCTCATTCCTCCTCCTCCTCCTCCTCCTCATCATCATCATCATCATCATCATCATCATCATTATGGTTATTTTTTTCTTATTGTTCTTACTATTATAATAATTATTATCATTATTGTTACTTTTATAATCGTCATCATCATCGTCATGATCATCGTCATCGTCATCATCATTGTCGTTGTGAAATAAGCGCCCCAAACCGATGTGTCACGAGATGTGAAGCGGCACTCACACATTGTGGCCGCGAAAACAACAGACAGAGCCTACTTTGAATTTGGAACACACCAGAATAACCAACGCTGCATTCAATTCTGAAAAGATACATACTCGGTAAATTTTGGGGGGGATAAAATGATATTTCTAAACAGGTTGCACAATTGCACCCCTTTCTTGTCGGTCCTAGGTTTGGTCATGACTAAAGATGTCTTTTGCTGGAAGTAGAACTGAGGCTGGAGGCACCAGGCTGACAATTGTAGGCACGTAACACGTGGTGTGTAAATGGAGGCTGCGAACAGCAGTACTGTGGAACTGGTCAGGTGTCGCTACATAGAACCATTTTGTTCATATTTTCATAAAGTGATTTTTAAGAAAATTGAACGAAGTTTCAACTGTGAACGTGTGTTTCTTTTTCTTTTTTTTTTTTTTTTTTTAAATAAGGCATAGCATTTGACGCCTTTTACATGTTATCTTTTTTTTTTTACAGTTCATAAAGATTACCAGGCACCCCTTTTTTTCAGATCAGAATCATAGTAGACATGGCGTCAATGGATCAGTCCACGTCCCAGACTGAAACATTCGAGACAGAGGACATGACCATTTCCAACACGCACTTCACCTTGAACTTTCTCCGGTGTGACGAGTTTACAAAGGCCAACAATTTTGTCTGTGCACCGCGCGGCGTTGCCGGAACTCTTGGAATGGCGTACATGGGAGCACGTGGCACCACTTTACAGGAGATGAAGCAGGTTCTGAAATGGTCCGCGGACGTCCCTCCCAAGGCTTTCGGCAGTTCTCTGTCGTCATTGAAGAAAACTGCAGAGAACAAGACGGGCTCGACACTGCTAGAAGCACAGTGTATCTGCGTGGATAGAAGCTTCACGTTGAAAGACAGCTTCACCTCGGACATAGAGCAGCACTTTGGTGTTCAAGTCGTGAGGGCTGATTTCCGAACCGACCCCGAGGGTGAAAGGGCAAACATCAACGGCTGGATGCTGGAGCGGATGCAGGGCATGATTGGGTCCGTTCTGCCCGAAGGTTCCATCCACTCCACTCCTCGACATGCATGGTGCTGGTCCAAGGCACTTACGTTCGTGCACACGGCTACACAGATTTAACCCGAGGAACACCCGCCGGGCTGTTTTTCCACACCCCCGACGGAGACGACGTCGACGCTCACATGATGAAAAATACCAGGAAATTCAACCACTGGAGAGACTTGGCTGGAAACCAGTATGTGGAGCTCCCGTTTGTCAGTTCCACACTTCACGACCTGATGAGCATGGTCATCATTCTGCCGCCAGGGCAGTGAGAGGCCGGACAACGTGGATGTGGGTGGTTTGGTCAGCAGCTCCAGTGAGAAGGTAAGTGGGGCCCTTCGTTTGGACTGCTCTTTCAGCCATCAGCCATTGACCTGGCTGAAGACAAAAATGACAGAGCAGGGAGCGGGATTCTTGACATCTTCATATCAAAATTCTTGGATATTTCATCTATCTCCATATCTTTGCCACTGAACCTGACCATATAACTCAAAACCTGCCCCTGATTCTGATACACAAGCATCAACTCTATACAAATCCAAGGAATGTTTCGCGTTTCAAGGTTTCTTATTACATAATGAAAACTAACCCTACATGTGATGTATACCTTGACCTCAAATTTTCTGAGGTGTTTGAAGAATTTGATGAAGACACCCACCTCATCCATGCCACTGTTGTATGACACACTGATAACTCTAATACAAACCTCTCTGTTTATGTCATGTGACCTGACCCCCTGACTTCTGAGGTTGACTTTCATGAAGACACAAGCTCTCCATGACGAGTGACTGTTGTATTATCCCAAATGATTTGAAGAATAACATGTATATACGACGACTCCAAATAGGGTAAAACATAAATTTTTGAAGAAAATGATGCAACCCCCATTGTGGCAGATCCAAGGAATGTTTCGCGTTCAAGGTTTCTTATTACCCCCATAATGCTAAATCATGGACATTTGACGTATGACCTTGACCTTGTAGAAAGAGGATTTTTTTGTCTCATCTTCTGTGCCCCCACTCCATGTGTGGCCTACACCCCACCCCATCCCCTCCTCAACCCGCACTCCCCAACCCCCATCCCCCAGCCCCCCACTCCCCCATCCCCCATCCCCCCCCCCACTCCCCAACCCCCCATCCCCTCAGTCCCCCTCCCCTCCCCCCCTCCCCCCACACCCCAGTCCCCCCCATCCCCTCAGTCCCCCACTCCCCAACCCCCATCCCCTCAGTCCCCCACTCCCCAATCCCCTCAGCCCCCATCCCCCAACCTCCCTAATCCATCCCCCACTCCCCAGCCCGCACCCCCCTCCCCCCCCCCCCAACCCCCAGTCCCCACACTCCCCAACCCCCATCCCCTCATCCCCACACTCCCCAACCCCCATCCCGTCAGTCCCCCACTCCCCAACCCCCATCCCCTCAGTCCCCCACTCCCCAACCCCCATCCCCCTCAGTCCCCCACTCCCCCCAACCCCCATCCCCTCAGTCCCCTCCCACTCCCCCAACCCCCATCCCCCTCAGTCCCCCACTCCCAACCCCCACCCCTCATCCCCCACTCAAACCCCCCTCCCCTCATCCCCACACCCCCATCCCCCCCCAACCCCCATCCCTCATCCCCCACCCCCAACCCCCCCAAGTCCCCCACCCCCAACCCCCATCAGTCCCCCCCAACCCCCACCCCCCAACCCCCATCCCCTCAGTCCCCCCCTCATCCCTAATCCCAACCCCCCCTCAGTCCCCCACCCCCCCAACCCCCATCCCCAACCCCCATCCCCTCATCCCCCACTCCCCATCCCCATCCCTCAGTCCCCACTCCCCACAACCCCATCCCCTCAGTGCACCCCCCCCCTCAGTCCCCCACTCCCCAACCCCCCATCCCCTCAGTCCCCCACTCCCCAACCCCCATCCCCTCAGTCCCCCACTCCCCCAACCCCCATCCCCTCAGTCCCCCCACTCCACAACCCCCCATCCCCTCTCAGTCCCACTCCCCAACCCCCATCCCCCACTCCCCAACCCCCATCCCCTCAGTCCCCCCCACTCCCCAACCCCCATCCCCCTCATCCCCCACTCCCCAACCCCCATCCCCTCAGTCCCCCACTCCCCAACCCCCCATCCCCCAGTCCCCCACTCCCCAACCCCCCCATCCCCTCAGTCCCCACTCCCCAACCCCCATCCCCTCCCCCCCCCCACTCCCAAACCCATCCCCTCAGTCCCCCACTCCCCAACCCCCATCCCTCAGTCCACTCCCCAACCCCCATCCCCTCAGTCCCCCCTCCCCAACCCCCATCCCCTCATCCCCCCACTCCCCAACCCCCATCCCCCTCAGTCCCCCACTCCCCAACCCCATCCCCCAGTGCCCCCACTCCCCAACCCCCATCCCCTCATCCCCCACCCCCCACCCCCCATCCCCTCATCCCCCCACTCCCAACCCCCATCCCCTCAGTCCCCCACTCCCCAACCCCCATCCCCTCAGTCCCCCACTCCCCAACCCCCATCCCCCCACTCAGTCCCCCACTCCCCAACCCCCATCCCCCCCCCCCCACTCCTAATCCCCATCCCCACTCCCCAACCCCCATCCCCTCAGTCCCCCACTCCCCCAACCCCCATCCCCCCTCAGTCCCCCCACTCCCCAACCCCCATCCCCCCAGTCCCCCACTCCCCAACCCCCATCCCCTCAGTCCCCCACTCCCCAACCCCCATCCCCTCAGTCCCCCACTCCCCAACCCCCATCCCCTCAGTCCCCTACTCCCCAACCCCCATCCCCTCAGTCCCCACTCCCCCCACCCCCATCCCCCTCAGTCCCCCCCTCCCCAACCCCCATCCCCTCAGTCCCCCACTCCCCACTCCCCAACCCCCCACTCCCCTCAGTCCCCTCACCACTCCCCCAACCCCCATCCCTTCAGTCACGCACCTTGTAGAAAGAGGATTTTTTGTCTCTCATCTTCTGTGCCACTCCATGTCCACTCCCCTCAGCCCGCACCCCCAACCCCCATCCCCTCAGTCCCCCCCTCCCCCCACCCCATCCCCTCAGTCCCCCACTCCCCAACCCCCATCCCCCTCAGTCCCCCACTCCCCAACCCCCATCCCCTCAGTCCCCACTCCCCAACCCCCATCCCCTCAGTCCCCCACTCCCCAAACCCCCCATCCCTCAGTCCCCCACTCCCCAACCCCCCCCATCCCCTCAGTCCCCCACACTCCCCAACCCCCCCCTCATCCCCCACTCAGCCCCACACCCCTCCCCCCACTCCCCCACCCCCATCCCCTCAGTCCCCACTCCCCAACCCCATCCCCTCAGTCCCCCACTCCCCCATCCCCATCCCCTCAGTCCCCCACTCCCCAACCCCCATCCCCTCAGTCCCCCCACTCCCCAACCCCCATCCCCTCAGTCCCCCCCCCCAACCCCCATCCCCTCAATCCCCCCACCCCCAACCCCATCCCCTCACCCCCACTCCCCAACCCCCATCCCCTCAGTCCCCCACTCCCAACCCCCATCCCCTCAGTCCCCACTCCCCAACCCCCATCCCCTCAGTCCCCCACTCCCCAACCCCCATCCCCCCCCAGTCCCCCACTCCCCAACCCCCATCCCCTCAGTCCCCCCACTCCCCAACCCCCATCCCCTCAGTCCCCCACTCCCCAACCCCCATCCCCTCAGTCCCCCACTCCCCAACCCCCATCCCCTCAGTCCCCCACTCCCCAACCCCATCCCTTCAGTCCCCCACTCCCCAACCCCCATCCCCTCAGTCCCCCACTCCCCACCCCCATCCCCTCAGTCCCCCACCCCAACCCCCATCCCCTCAGTCCCCCACACCCCCCAACCCCCCATCCCGTCAGTCCCCCACTCCCCCAACCCCCCCCTCCCCCACTCCCCCCCCCCATCCCCTATCCCCCACTCCCCAACCCTCATCCCCTTCAGTCCCCCACTCCCCAACCCCCATCCCCCTCAGTCCCCCACTCCCCAACCCCCATCCCCTATCCCCCACTCCCCAACCCCCATCCCCTCAGTCCACCACTCCCCAACCCCCATCCCCTATCCCCCACTCCCCAACCCCCATCCCCTCAGTCCCCCACTCCCCAACCCTCATCCCCTATCCCCCACTCCCCAACCCCCATCCCCTATCCCCCACTCCCCAACCCTCATCCCCTCAATCCCCCACTCCCCCCAACCCCCATCCCCTCAGTCCACCACTCCCAACCCCCATCCCCAATCCCCACTCCCCAATCCCCACCCCCCCATCCCCTCAGTTCCTCCACTCCCCAACCCCCACTCCCCTCAATTCCCCCCCAGCCCCCACCCTCTCTATCCCCCACTCCCAACCCCCATCCTCTCAATCCCCCACTCCCCAACCTCCATCCCCTTAATCCCCCACTCCCTGCCGCTCATTCCGGCCCCGTTGACAGTCACACCTTGGCTGGTCCTATGGCAGCTCTAGCACCGACAATCCAGAAGGAAAAAATCAGTGTCAAGTTGTCAAGAGGCAACTCACCGGAGAAAGACGCTGCACAGCTGCCGAGTCACTTCAGTTGGTGTTGAAAGGCTCTGTTTTGATGCAGCATACATCACCTATTAAGCCCCTACTGACGACTTCCTTTTTTCTTTAGTAGCGGAGATAGCGTGACAGACCGCCTCCCTCCAGAGAGCGCCGCTATGTCCGTTCAACGATAGTCCCCATGACCTCCCCCAAAACAGGCGATCTCGACCCCAACCCTCGACCCTTTCCAAGGGCATAGGGGTTGGGGGGATATCGAAAAAGAGGTCACCGTGAGAGCAGATTGATGAGGATGATAAAGAAAGAGAGACTGCGTAGCATGACTGCATCAACACTTACTTTCATAATAAATCCTGGCGACAAACACACCCGCGAGATGCAGACACCTGCAGTGTTGGTCATGAAATTGGGGCAACACTGCCAGAGACGCATCCATTAAGTGGATGAAACCCGACTGTGTGTATTGTTCCAGTATTCTCAACCGAGCCCATAGTAAACTCAGCTGTACCCGGCTGCCAGCCATGGGCCGAACAATCCTACAGATGACTCAGAAGAGAATTGAACCCACGATTTCCCAGTCGGGAATCCGCGACGCTAACTTCTTTGCTACGGGCGGCTGATAAAGATCCTGTTCTTTGTCACCATGGTCCTCACAGAATTGGACAAATTGCAAGGTCTTGTCCACAACTTTTCTAGTGTACCATGATATAACCTTGACCTATGACCTTAGCTTGAAATTGCAGCAGCTTCATCAAGAGGATGATGGGATAGGGTTTATCAGCATCTGCTCGCTGTTCACTCTACCACTCGTGGATCGGGAGAAAAAGACCCATAAACTGTATGACGATCGTGCTTGCACAGATGGACACAAAGACACAGGCGGCAAAGGCAAATTATGACCACTTACTTCGTTTAATGACACAATGTTAAGGAAGTGAAATCTCACACAAAGGGCTTTAATCGCTTTGAACGACAAGAATTTCGAGTGTGGTGGAGAGAAATGGGTAATTGGTCGACTTACAGTGCCAAGCTCACCTAGCGCAGACGTTCGAACTGCGTGAATGAGGTCAAAGATGGCTGGGTCATCGTCAGAGGGCTGTAGTCAGCAGAGCAGCGAGGACCTCAGAGACTGAACCTTCTTTAATAGCGAAAGGGAGGTAAATTATCCACTCAGACCTCGGGCCATCAATTAGATGCAGGGGGTTCAGTCACTTGAAGTTATTTAGTAAACAGACCGAGTCAGTTCGCTGGAAGAACAGCAGTCTTTCGCTCGTTCAATTGGTATTGCTGTAAGGCACTGTGTTAATGCTATTGTCAGGCTAGCTGGAATACGTGTGGACGACGTTGTCGTAGCTTTCTATAGGATGATTATGGTGTGAAAATGACCCTGGAGGTCGTCGGGAATTTTCGATGTCTGTTTGGCGGGTAGTGGTTGTTGTTTGCTAGGCTATTATGTAGGAATGTGAGTAAATGCTGATGTGCGGAAGGATGCAGGTAGAGAAGAACTCATTGTGGATGTGAACAAGGTGGTAGAGAAACAACATAGACTAAGGCATGGCCCAGGAGAGATTCTTTGTTTACATCGGACCGGAGAATGAAAAACAGGGGAGAGGAACAACGACACGATACGATACGAGGGGAAACCAACAAACTACACGAGGGAAAGAGAGAGGAATGAGCAGGACAGATTAGGGTCGAAAGAAAATGGTCAGGGCGACAGAAATGGAAGCAAGGTCTTTAACGCAGGGCATATGCCTCAAAGATAAGCTGATAAACAAAAGATTGGGTCCAAAACCCAGAGGCAAGGAGAGAGGAAAAGAAGAACACCTTTACGTCGAAGAAGAGACCTCAGAGACGACTACGGAGACTCAGTCCTGGAAGCTGGTGCCAGACGTCACCCATCACATGGTGCTGAAACATTTTGCTGTGATCTGTTTAAGAAAGAACTGGTGTGTTGTGCAAGTGTATGAGTGTATTGGGAAAACTTGGCCAGGTAGGGAGCCATTTTAGTGTATAACCCAGGATCAGGAAGTATTTATCTCTTGTGTTTTGATTATATTCATTGTTTGTGCAACTGGCTTTTACATGTGTAGTTAGATGCAGAGCGAAAAACTGTATTTCTTGTTCTCAGTCGTGTCAGAAGAGCAGCGAATGCTAAACATCCCATTCCCAGAGAGAACGGACTGTTTGGTGGGTACAAGAGTACACATAGCGTGGATGAGTGCAGGGATAATCTTGGCGTGTTAAACCTGACTAATACATCAACTTTGTTCACTTAAGCAATACCATCACGATTTTCCCCGTCCTAGGCACATAGGTGAGCTTAGTTTTGTTTCTTTCCACATGTGAAATGCACCTATGGCGACACAAACATTTTGCATCCTCCATGGTCCGTATAGTTCGTTAGGACTGCATACTGTTTCGTCGTCGTTCGGAGATACATCGTCCATTGTTTGATATATAGCCAGAAGTGGGAGACTCTAAAGATCTCTTCAAGGTCTATAGTTTGTAGCTCATTGCAAAGCACGGCATCTTCGTATAATCTCATGTTGCAGATATTTCAGGATATAATTCATTACAGGCAGAACTCTAGACCCTCACCTTTTACTATGAACAGTGAAGCTAGCTGCAGTCACAGTTATCTGTTCAGTTCAATGTTGATAGCTCGGAAGACACGTCCAGTTCATCTCCATTCACAGGGCAGCTTTTCAGACACTTCGCCCACCCCCTCTACTCGTCCCCCCCCCCCCCACCACCCCTTTCTCTCTAGGAAAGAACGAATATACCTTAAACAAAAATATAAACAATACTATGGCGATCAGCCAGAAGAACAAACAATAATGGGGATTTGGCATTGTCTTTTCACATGCATGATACTGTCTCCTGCACCTGATTAGAAAAGACGCAGGATGCCAGGTTTATGACAAGGGCCTTCAACTACTACTACTACTATTACTACTACTATTACTACTACTACTACTACTACTACTACTACCACCACCACCACCACCACCCACCACCACCACCACCACCACCACCACGACTTCTACTACTACTCAACAACAACAACAACAATATAAAGACAGATCATGTTTTAACCTGTGATGTATGGGCACACGCACGCCCGCACGCACAGTACAACACTATGTTCATCTGACAGTAAATGGTTTCAGTCAGTCAGTCAGCCAGCCCACACACACACGCATGGACACACGCGCACACAAACCATGCATTTCACTGACACGATCCTTTGCTTTTTCTCTTTTTTTCAGATGAAATTGAGTGTGCCACGATTCTTAGTGGAGTGTACCTTAGACCTGACACCAGCGATGGCTGCTCAGGGTATGCCACAAGCCTTTGGCAGCAGGGCTGATTTCTCAGGCATGGCGGAGGATGGCGGCCTTAGCATCTCAGGAGTTTTCCAGACGGTCAGACTACCAACATCATCGATACTAATGATAGCTTTTAGCTCCATTGAAAGCACTGATGGGAGAATCGAGAGAGCCATAACCGCATTCATCTCCGCCAGCTGCTATACAGTTCATAAACTCGTTTTCAGTTCTTGCCCATTTGCCCCGATTAGAAACAAGTAAAAAATCATCAACAGGTTTATTCATGATATTGCTTTATTTCTTGCCCGTTTGCCTCGATTTACAAACAAGTGAAATATCGACAGGTTCATGGCTGCTGTTATTTTCATTTCTTGCCTTTTGCCCCAATTAGAAACAAGTAAAATACTAACAGGACTATGACTTCTATTATTTTCATTTCTTGCCCATTTGCCCCAATTAGAAACAAGTAAAATACCAGCAGGATTATGACTTCTATTATTTTCATTTCTTGCCCATTTGCCCCAATTAGAAACAAGTAAAATACTAGCAGGATCATGACTTCTATTGTTTTCAGTTCTTGCCCACTTGCCCCAATTAGAAACAAGTGAAATACTAGCAGGATCATGACTTCTGTTGTTTTCAGTTCTTGCCCACTTGTCCCAATTAGAAACAAGTGAAATACCGGTAGAATCACGATTGCTTTAAGTTCCTGGTCCATTTTCGGCTGTTACATGACAATACTAACAACTTAATTCCTTGGCTCGGATCTTCCTGGAACACACAAATAAAGTATTAAAAGAATTATGATTATGTTCACTTCCTGGTGCAGTTTCCCCAGTCTGATTAAGTTATTAAACTGCTTACAAACTTATGATTTTCTCTGCACTTTTTTTGCCCGTGTTTTCCCTATTACAGAATCATGACTATTTTCACTTCTTGACTAATTATCTCTGTTGTAAGAAAGAACAAATTTAACAGAAGTAAGAACACATTTAACAGAAGTAAGATTCTTGGGGTTCGTTGCCTCTATTGTAAGCGATAACTGTGTTAACGGAGGTACGATGGTTTTTACTTTCTGAAACATATTTCTCTGTTAAAAAAAATACTGTTACTTATACCGTCAACAGACTGATAATCTTAACTTCATTCCCTGTTTCTCGCGTTGTAAGGATTTACAGCAATAACAGCTTTATGCTTTGTTTCCTCTTGGCTTATGAGCGAAAACGGTATCAGTAGAAACTTGAACTCTTTCCGCTCACTGTTTAATTTTCCTCTTTCAAGGGCAGGGTTGAAATGAGTATGATTCCTATCACACTATGCCAGTTTCAAGTATATGTCGTTTTTTTGCACACGTATGTCGTTTTTGCACACTAAAATCTGCTTTCACCCCCTGTCTCAATTTACTCCTGTTATTAGCTATTACATTATCAGCAATTACAGTAGCAACAGCATTGTTTTCTTTTTTTTTTTTTTGCTAATTTCATCTTGCATAATTATGTAATTATTATGGTTTGTTTCATTTCCTGGCCAGTGTCACCTTCTATAAGCAATTACACTATTAACAGAAGATATAATTGTTTCTCTTTTTCTTTGCCAGTTATATACACAATCGCAGCATTAACAGAATTATTTTGTTTGGCTTCTTGGCCCGTTGTTACCGTCTTGTAAGCAATGACAGTATTAGTAGGACTGTTTTCGTTTTTCGACCCCATCCCTCCAAATGAGCATAATCATATAGTGTCAACAGAATTATGGTGGTTTTCCATTCCTGACTCATTTTCCTCTTTCATACATAATCACTGTAATAACAATGATGATTGTTGTTACTCCATGACCCATTTGACCTATCATAGGCAGTCACAGTGTTGAGAAAATCATAATTCATAGATTGATAACTGTTACTGAAAGCTAACATACCCGTTATATGCAACTATAGCATCAACTTAAAACTGTAGTTTGTTGTTAACTCCGTGGCCCATTTTCCTCTGTTGTTATGTAAGTGGAGGGATAACCATCCATTCTACCCATTACGCGCAATGACAGCTTTAAGTGAAATTGTAGCTGCTGTTAAGTCCTAGCCTATTTTCCTCTCTTAAATGAGTCATTACAGTAATAACAGAATAAGAACTGTTGTCACCCCCCCCCCCCCCCCCCCACACACCCGGCCCATTTCGCCCCTATCATAAGCAAATCACAGAACTGAGGTAATCATGATTTTCATTCAAGCCCTGGCACTTTTTCCTGTGACGAACAATGCTATGTCTTCCAGGAATAATTGAACTGATTGTGAGTGTGTGCTCTAATTCACCTACACTAGCCTACCTTCCTCCATCGTGAGTAACCATAGTCATAACAGAATCGTCACGGTATAGCTAGGTACCTGTTATCAAGTGAAATGTGAGCAATTCAAGATGACTTTTTACAAACTCTGTTTGTCAGGTTTCCATACCTTTAGAGTGAATGATTGATGAAAGTATGGTTGGTTTTTCAATTTTGAAACTTGTTCCTTGCCTAAATGAAAGATTTCAGGTTATTTATATGTGTTTGTCATTTCTTTGGGATAGGTCAGATTTCCTCAAGTTGTGGAAATTATTTGATAGAACTACAATTGTTTGAACTTTTGCTGTCCAATTTACACCTACCAATTTAAAGAATTAATAGAAATTTGAACTTTCAAATTCTCAAGTCAAGTTTCCCTGTGTTAAAGTTATTCTCTCTCTCTCTCTCTCTCTCTCTCTCTCTCTCTCTCTCACACACACACACACACACACACACACACACACACACACACACACACACACACACACACGCACGCACGCACGCACGCACGCACGCACTCACGCACGCATACCCGCGCGCGCGCGCACGCACACGCGCGCCAGCACGCACGTACATAACTGACATGAGGCACAGTGCACAATATTATCTTCGTCGACATCGACATCATCATCATGTACAGATATCTTGATATCTTGTGTTTGAGGCGGAAGAAGACAGAAAGCTGTAAATCTGAATTACATCAGAAGTACCCGTTGATGTCCAGTCAACTGTAGGCGGAGGGGGTGGGGTGGTCATAGTAGTAGTAATATGAAGGTAGAAGAGTGAGGGAAGGTGTGCATATGTAATTGCAGGTTTCTCTTCCCCCCACGTCACACACGAACAAAAGAGCGCGCACGTGCACATGCACACAAACCCAAGCGGGCACACACACACACACACACACACACACACACACACACACACACACACACACACGCGCGCGCGCGCACGTATGCATGACACAGGCAGAGTAGGAATTGGGTCGGGGTACGAGTGATTAGACACTTAGATAGCGGTGGAGCTTTGGAAGTGTGTGTGAGAAAGGACGAGGCTTTCGGGTTTTCATTAGTGGTTTTATGTGACCAAGTCGCAGTTCTTCTTCTTCTGCAGTTGATTTTATTGGTCGCGTCAGATATGCAATCCTGTTGCCACGATGAATGCCACAGTCTTCTAGAGATCTTGCCGGCCCAAACTGCATCTGCAGCTCCGCATCCTCCGGCCAGGTTTGAAGCCTTGGAACATCATAGGGTGATCAGCGTCAGCGTGTGTGTTCTGGGGTCTGAGATCCAGTGCCACACGGACACTTGTCGGTATGGACAATATTAAGGCGGTTGAGGTGGCTCAGCAGTCAACAGTGACCGGTTCTCAGTGTGAAGAGGATTGTTGCTGGTAGCTCTGGAGCTGATGGATTGGATCAATACCACTGTCTGCACCAAGGCTTCTCTTCCACTCGCTTTGGAATTGGTTGCGGATGATAGTTTTAGCTTCTCTAGCGATCACTGGGTGGCTGAAATGTTCCATATTGCTGCCTGCCTTGGAGAGAGCGTCAGCCTATTGCTGCCTGCTTTGGAGAGAGCGTCAGCCTTCGTATTCCCGGTGATCCCGCATTGGGGTGGGGTCCACTGGAATACAGTGGTCGATCGTCTTGAAAGATCTTGAAAGGCTTTTTGATGTTTTTCAGCTGGTGTTCACCTCTGTAAGGTCCGACACTGGAGTCAGGAGTGAGGAATTCTGCCGTTTCCTCAAAGACCGCTCTTCTCCCAAGTCATGTCGGCACC
>JADBJO010002608.1:87500-97500 GCA_016801955.1 Conus betulinus | reverse complement strand
CCATTAATGTCAACTGAAATTGGCATATTTCTTTGTTGCTGTTTCATGTTTTTTTCATTTTATGAGTCGAAATGTTGCGCTTCATTATGTTTACTGTCGATTCCTTTGACTGGTTATGATTTGGGGATGGAGTCTGTTATCCCATGTTGCTTAATTATAGACGCGAAGTGATGAGCAATTACGGCGGAGCACATGGAATGGGATGGAATAATTGTGTTAGGGACATGAATCCCACATAATTGGAAGTTGCTGTTCCGATTTAGGGCAGCACAGGGTTGAACCGCGTCTTTGTGGGTTAGGTTCACCCTGGTTTCAGAGTGGTCGTGTTGTCACTCAATGAGTTCTTGTTTGTATCGGTTATCATTGTTGATAACCTCTGCGCAAATCCAGTGCAAGAGACTAAAAGAGCTATAGTGGTTGACCGTATGGTTCTGAATACCATAGTATAGCGCATTCCTGAATTATGTGTCTCCTGAATGATATGCTTGGCTTGCAGTAGAATGAGGGATACTTCATCCCTGAGACTGACCAAGCTTCGTAATTTTGCTAAATGATACTTTTATGTCATGTTGAAGAATTTATGCAATGATTCGGATGTATGTGAACTATGCAGTGGTGTAAGATGCAGTTGTGGTTTACATTCGTTTGCATTTTTCATTTACAGGCCAGGTTGCTAGAGCCCTTTACTTACCTTAACTTTGTGTTCTACCTTTACTTTGTGTTTTACCTTAACTTTGTGTTCTACCTTGTACTTTTTTCTCTTCTTTGTAATTCCCCTTTACTTCATTTTTCCCTTTGCTTTGTGTTTTCCCTTTACTTTGTGTTTTACCTTTACTTGTACCTTTATTCTTCTTTGTATTTCAATTTATTTTTCCCTTATTGTTTTCGCTTTATAGACCAAATTAAAAAAAAAGAAAATCTTCACTGGGCCTGACTCATTTGTCTTTTTTTGGATGATCCTAGTCCAACTTTCTCCCGAACCCGATCTCCCCTTGTGCGTTCTTTTACAGTAGGAACAAGGGGAGGTTTACATAACATTCAGATTTCAGTTGCTTAAGCAGCTTAACATTCAGATTTTAGTTGTTTAGGCAGCTTAACATTCAGATTTTAGTTTTGAAGCAGCTCATTTCTGTACGATATACTTTCTTCTCATTTTACTGCGTTTACCACCCACAGGCTGCTTTAGGGTGCAGTTGGATTCTGTTTTTGAACCGTCGGTGCTGAGAATACCAGGGAATTCAAGCTGGTTTATCTCCATTTGATGATGCCAGGGACAGGTTGGCGCAGTCAACCGTGTCCCATTGAAGCGTCCAACCAACTGTGCAACAACTTTGGACAGGAGACATGACTGGTTCGAGTAACAGAATGGATGTTGATGGTCCTCATAGACTGCTATATTCCAACAATCTTCTCTTACGCTCGTTTTCTCTGCCTTCCTTATCTCCGTCCCCTGTCCTTATGTCTTTTTTTGTGTGTTTTGAATCATGTCGGAAGAACGAATAGCCTGTAGTTCTCTTCCCCAACTACTTTTATTCTTTGCGTTTGTGAGAAACAATATACACTGTAGTCAAACTTGAATAGCCGGGAAATAGAGACGTCAAAACGCTGCCCCTATAACAGCATTTTACCTGAGAAATACGTGTTGAGAGGGAAGGTGTACGTAAAAGGAATTCTCCTCTAGAGAGCGCTCCATGCTTTAACAGTTCTTCCACAACAGAGGTCAGAAAGACCAGTAAGAAGTGACAGCCGTTTCACTCTGTTAAGAACTTATCAGCATCACCACTGTGCTTTGGTTACTTGTGTCTGCGGAGAATTTCTGTGCATCATCTTTTGTTTGAATGCTCAGTGTTGACCTCGCTGTATGAGGAGAAGGGTATTGAGATGACTGACTTGGATAATTTCAATACTGTCTTGTATGGTTCATATGTTGCTGAAATTGCCATGGTTATTTGGCAATCACTGGTTGCAAAATTGTTTTAGGAAAGATCAACAATTTTTGTGTACCACACTAGTATTTCACTTACGTAAATATGCATACATCAGATGTGGGTTTGAAAGTACTTACATAGACGATAAGTTGAGAGTGGAGGTGTTTGTTTGTTTTTGTTGTTTTGTTTTGCTTTAGATGTCTAATATCATGTGACGATCAAAAAACATGAAATAAACCACTGAACTGAACCGTGAACTGAGCTTTAGTTACCTGCCGATGCCGCATGAACAGAAAACACAGCAGATATATCACTCAAAAAGAATTCAGATTCAATCATACTCTTGAATTCAGATTCAAATATACTATCTGATTACAGGTGCATCACATGGGGAAGGTGGGGGAGAACATCGGGCAGTGGAGAGAGGGGGGGGGGGTGGTGGTGGTGGTAAGGGGTAAAGGGGTCAGCGAGGTGGGGGAGGGCGCAGGAGAGGATTTCCATCAAGGTAGGCACCTGAAAGTTTTCCAAAAGACACACCACCCACAGGAGCAGCTCCACACACCAACCCCACCCCCTTCTTTAGGTATACTCTTCCTGCTTGCCTATGGCATCCACCCCCCTGCCTCAGAACAAAAGCTTCTTTCTGTTGAGGGAGGGAGGAGTAATGAGCAGGGGGAGAGTGGAGCAGGGGAGAATCGAGCAGCGACTAGTTGGTGGAGGAGGAGGAGGCATCGAGCAGGGGGAGTATTGAGCAAGGGTAATGTCGAGCATGGAGAAAGAATATCGAGCAAGGGGAGTATTGAGCAAGGGTAATGTCGAGCACGGGGGAAGAATATCGAGCAGGGGGAGTATTGAGCAAGGGTAATGTCGAGCATGGAGAAAGAATATCGAGCAGGGGGAGTATTGAGCGAGGGTAATGTCGAGCATGGAGAAAGAATATCGAGCAGGGGGAGTATTGAGCAAGGGTAATGTCGAGCATGGAGAAAGAATATCGAGCAGGGGGAGTATTGAGCGAGGGTAATGTCGAGCATGGGGGAGGAGTATCGATCAGGTGGAATACGGAATAATGGACAAGGGGAGTATGGAGTGGGTGGAGTATGGAGCAACAAAAAAAAACCCAGAGGGTTGAACGGGGCAGGGAGAGTTTTGAGCAGTGACAATCAGGGGGGGAGAATTGAGCAGCGACAAGTAGGGAGAGTATATGAGCAGCGACAAGCAGGGGGTACTGTTGAGCAGCGACATGTAGGGGGGGAGTATTGAGCAGTGACAATTAGGGGGAGTATTGAGCAGTGACAAGCAGAGGGGAGCATTTAGCTGCGACAATTAGGGGGTGTATTGAGCAGTGACAAGCAGAGGGGAGTATTGAGCTGCAACAATTAGGGGGAGTATTGAGCAGTGACAAGCAGAGGGGAGTATTGAGCTGCAACAATTAGGGGGAGTATTGAGCAGTGACAAGCAGAGGGGAGTATTTAGCTGCGACAATTAGGGGGAGTATTGAGCAGTGACAAGCAGAGGGGAGTATTGAGCTGCGACAATTAGAGGGAGTATTGAGCAGTGACAAGCAGAGGGGAGTATTGAGCTGCGACAATTAGGGGGGAGTATTGAGCAGTGACAAGCAGAGGGGAGTATGAGCTGCGACAAGCAAGGGGGAGTATTGAGCAGTGACAGGTAAAGGGAGTATTGAAAGTGACAAATAGGGGGGTGTATTGAGCGCCGACAAGCAGGAGCGAGTCTTGAGCAGAGACAAGTAGGGGGGGGGGGGGAGGGTGGGGGGGGGGGGGGGAGTATTGAGCAGTGACAAGTAGTAGGGGGAGTATTGAGCAGTGACAGGTAGGGGGAGTATTGAGCAGCGACAATCAGGGGGAAATATTGAGCAGCGACAAGCAAGGGGGAGTATTGAACAGTGACAAATAGGGGAGTATTGAGCAGCGACAAGCAGGGGGGTAGTATTGAGCAGTGACAAGCAAAGGGTAGTATTGAGCCGTGACAAGCAAGGGGGAGTATTGAGCAGTGACAAGCAAGGGGAGTATTGAGTATTGAGCAGCGACAAGCAAGGGGAGTATTGAGCAGTGACAAGTGGGGCAAGTATTGAGCAGTGACAAACAGGGGGGAGTATTGAGCAGCGACAAGCAAGGGGAGTATATGAGCAGTGACAATCAGGGGGGAATATTGAGCAGCGACAAACAAGGGGGAGTATTGAGCAGTGACAAGCAATGGGGAGTATTGAGCAGCGACAAGCAAGGGGGAGTATTGAGCAGTGACAAGCAGGGGGGAGTATTGAGCAGCGACAAGCAAGGGGGAGTATTGAGCAGTGACAAGTGGGGGGAGTATTGAGCAGTGACAAGCAAGGGGGAGTATTGAGCAGCGACAAGCAAGGGGGAGTATTGAGCAGTGACAAGTGGGGGGAGTATTGAGCAGTGGCAAGCAGGGGGACGTACTGAGCAGTGACAAGCAGGGGGGAGTATTGAGCAGCGACAAGCAAGGGGGAGTATTGAGCAGTGACAAGCAGGGGGGAGTATTGAGCAGCGACAAGCAAGGGGGAGTATTGAGCAGTGACAAGTGGGGGGGAGTATTGAGCAGTGGCAAGCAGGGGGACGTACTGAGCAGTGACAAGCAGGGGGGTAGTATTGAGCAGCGACAAAGCAAGGGGGAGTATTGAGCAGTGACAAGCAAGGGGGGAGTATTGAGCATGTGACAAAAGCAGGGGGGAGTATTGAGCAGTGACAAGCCAGGGGGTGACAAGTATTGAGCAGTGACAGTGACACGGGGGGGACGTACTGAGCTGTGACAAGCTAGGGGGAGTTTTGAGCAGTGACAAGCCAGGGGGAATATTGAGCAGTGAAAAGCAAGCGGGAGTATTGAGCAGTGACAAGTAGGGGGAGTATTGAGCAGTGGCAAGCAAGGGGACGTACTGAGCAGCGACAAAGCAAGGGGGAGTATTGAGCAGTGACAAGCAAGGGGGAGTATTGAGCAGTGACAAGCAAGGGGGAGTATTGAGCAGTGACAAGTAGGGGGAGTATTGAGCAGTGACAAGCCAGGGGGAGTATTGAGCAGCGACAAGCAAGGGAGAGCATTGAGCAGTGACAAACAGGGGGGAGAGTATTGAGCAGTGACAAGCTAGGGGGAGTTTTGAGCAGTGACAAGCCAGGGGGAGTTTTGAGCAGAGACCATCAAGGGGGAGTTTTGAGCAGAGACCATCAAGGGGGAGTTTTGAGCAGAGGCAAGTCAGGGGGAGTTTTGAGCAGAGGCAAGTCAGGGGGAGTTTTGAGCAGAGGCAAGTCAGGAGGAGTTTTGAGCAGAGACACGCCAGGGAGGAGTTTTGAGCAGAAATCATCAAGGGGGGAATATTTGAGCAGAGACAAGCCAGGGGGAGTTTTGAGCAGAAACCATCAAGGGGGAATTTTGAGCAGAGACAAGTCAGGGGGAGTTTTGAGCAGAGGCACGTCAGGAGGAGTTTTGAGCAGCGACACGCCAGGGGGAGTTTTGAGCAGAAATCATCAAGGGGGAATTTTGAGCAGAGGCAAGTCAGGAGGAGTTTTGAGCAGCGACAAGCCAGGGGGAGTTTCTAGCAGAGGAAAGTCAGGGGGAGTTTTGAGCAGAGACCATCAAGGGGAATTTTGAGCAGAGGCAAGCCAGGGGGAGGTTTGAGCAGAGACCATCAAGGGGGAGTTTTGAGCAGAGGCAAGTCAGGGGGAGTTTTTTTGAGCAGAGACTATCAAGGGGGAGTTTTGAGCAGAGGCAAGTCAGGGGGAGTTTTGAGCAGAGACCATCAATGGGGAGTTTTGAGCAGAGGCAAGTCAGGGGGAGTTTTGAGCAGAGATCATCAAGGGGGAATTTTGAGCAGAGACAAGTCAGGAGGAGTTTTGAGCAGAGACAAGTCAGGGGGAGTTTTGAGCAGAGACCATCAAGGGGAGTTTTGAGCAGAGGCAAGTCAGGGGGAGTTTTGAGCAGAGACCATCAAGGGGGAGTTTTGAGCAGAGACAAGTCAGGGGAAAATTTGAGCAGAGGCAAGCCAGGAGGAGTTTTGAGCAGCGAAGTCAGGGGGAGTTTTGAGCCAGGGGGAGTTTCTAGCAGAGGCAAGTCAGGGGGAGTTTTGAGCAGAGACCATCAAGAGGGAAATTGAGCAGAGGCAAGCAAGGGGGAGTTTTGAGCAGAGGCAAGTCAGTGGGAGTTTGAGGTGCGACAAGCCAGCGGGAGTTTTGAGCAGCGACCATCAAGGGGAGTATTGAGCGGCGGGGGGGGGGGGGGGGGGGGGGGGGGGGGGGGGGGGGGGGGGGGGAGAGTATTGAGCGACGACATGTAGGGGCGTGGCGAGTATTGGACAAAAGGGGAGTATGGAGCGGGCCAGTATCGATGCCCTTCCCAATACCACCCTGGTGACTGCAGCCTCCACTCACATCCCCTGGGAGAGGGCAAAGGACTAGAGAGCGAAGGGTGGAATGCTAAATGAGAATCATGGGGCAGCTGGGCTTGCGACTAGAGTCGGTGTTCCGCATCAGTCTGTATAATTCATGCGTGTTTGCTGCTGACCCATATACAATCTGCATGCACATGCTGTGGCTCACATGCGCATTACACGCATATATGTATAACTGCGTGTATCAATTTAAGCAGATACACACACATGCGCACACACACACACGCACACGCACACTCGCACAACACAAACACAACACACACACACACACACACACACACACACACACACACACACACACACACACACACACACACACACACACACACACACACACACATGATCTGTACAATATCCAGACAATATTGCCATGTGGATGAATATAAATCTTTAAAAAAAAAAATTTTAAGCAGAAAAGCAAGACTGCTAACTTGTGTACAAAACAGTCACATCTGGAAATAGATAAACTAAACAGATACGTGAAACAAAATGGGCTTACATTCTCTCGAGAGAAAACACAATCAATGTAATTAAATAACGGAGAAAATCCAACGAAAAGGGAAAAAAAAAAAAATAACAAGCGCAACACATTACTTTTGGATGTTCATCTAACCAAATAAACAACACTGGCGAGTTCATTATGAGAAGCTGATAACGACTAGAAGATAAGATTAAATATGACAAAAAGTATTTAATGTACAAGAAATATTGACCCAGATACAAAATTATGAGCAAGAAGTTTATTTTACATTCCCGAAAACCTTAAACTAGAATGTATTGACCTTTAATTAATGAAACTAGCTCTTGTGTTTCTACTAACACAATAATCTGAATACATACAAAGAAGCTGGTTGGCTATCCTGGTCAGGTCAGTGTAAGCTGTAAACAACCAAACGAGCCAAACCAAACAAGCAAACCAAGTCTTTCTGCGTTAAATTCAGGGACAAATGAGCTGTAATGCGATTCATGCAGTGAGCCCACGAAAAGAGCTTGAAGACATACCTTTTCTCCAGCCAAGTGTGAATCAAACGAATGAATAATTTGACGACTTAATGTTGATACTGCATCAATTTCAGCTGTATCAACAATACCTGTCACGCCTCAGTGGCAACACACCCAAGCCAATTTTGATATTGAGTGTATCACTCAAAAAAAAAAAAAAAAAAGGGGGGGGGGGGGGGGGGGGGGGGGGGGAGAGAAGAGGAAGAAAGAAAGAACGAAGAAAAAAAGAAAAGAAAAGTAGATATGAACAGTTTAACTGCCAACATTTAAGGACGTATTGAAACAAGATACCCAAATCTTCAAAAATGGTGTGTTTGTTTGACGGAAGACCCAGTTTTAGATTGGTGTACAGGTTCTGGGTATGGGATTAGTACAAAAATTGTATCGTTTTGGGGAAAGGCTTTCGTAAATAGACAGCAGAATTGTACGCTGTTCTTCAGGCACTGAATTGTATGTGTGATAATGACACTGCCGCTTTCAAGTCCCTTTTTTTTTTTTTTTTAAATTTTTTTTTTTAGTTGTCTTTCAATATATATCAAGCAGCTTACAACATTAGAATTCCAGTGTTTAAGGAGATTTACTTTTCAAATCAAATGTACAACACATTACGTCCTTGGAAATGGAAAAGATTTTTGCTAGATCCCGTCACATTGTGGACTACACTGGCATGAAACAGCAGAAAAAAAAAAACAACAAAAGACGGCGCAGAGAAAAAAAAAAAAAACACAAGAGCACTTTAAAACTGAATAAGCATGAAATGGCTTCATCACTGATTGAATACAGAAGACAGCAATCATCTTTAAAAAAAACAAATGTGAAATTCTCTCCCGTCCAAGATAGATTTTAAAGTTCGATAAGAAAAGAGGAAACTGCATATTTTCAAAAATATCATATATGTTTGTGTCCACTCAATACCCCAGTCTCATATTCCTCGTCGATGTTTTGTTTTAAATCCCTTATATATGGAATATATGATGATGATGATGATAATAATAATAATAATAATAATAATACGGGAAATGGAATGCGACAGGACAATCGTATACAAACCAGAAATTCTATGGATATCAAAAGCATCTGGTTCTGAGGCTATGAGATATTTGTAGATGCAAGTAGAATGAGTCAGGGATTCCATTTCCTCTCTGGTTCTTGTTGATCCAGACGTTTGTGTGTGGGGGGGGGGGGGGGGAAGCTGTGGTGAGGGGATCGGGTGGAAGAGGAGGAATAGAGTGGGGGGGGGGGGGGGGGGGAGGGAGGTTTACAATATTCTCACTCTCTGTGTTTTTAAAACAGAGTATTCATTTGTTTGAATTTCAAAACATTTGTCTCACAGTCCACTCATATTGCGAACACGACCATACATCACAGTCATATAAGCAGAAATGTATGATGCCTCATAGCTCTTTGCTATTGTATAATGTATAGTAACCTGCTGTATCTGTCGACATGTAGTGACTCAATTCTCACTTGTAGAAGTTGGTGTGTCTCTTCAGTACAAAACCTACCCGCACCATCTAGACGGCCTGCGCTCGAAATTTCCTGTCTTCTGTCATTTTGACTGCTTATTTTTTTTTTCTGTTCGACGTATGGGTGGTTGGGTGGCTCTCTTTACTGTCATTTGCTATACTCCTGCTTTGTCGCCCACTCTCCAGAGTAGTGGCTAGGCTTTCGTTACTGTCATCTGCTGTACTCCTGCCTTTGTTGCCCACTCTCCAGAGTAGTGGCTAGGCTTTCGTTACTGTCATCTGCTATACTCCTGCCTTTGTCGCCCACTCTCCAGAGTAGTGGCTAGGCTTTCGTTACTGTCATCTGCTATACTCCTGCCTTTGTCGCCCACTCTCCAGAGTAGTGGCTAGGCTTTCGTAACTGTCATCTGCTATACTCCTGCCTTTGTCGCCCACTCTCCAGAGTAGTGGCTAGGCTTTCGTTACTGTCATCTGCTATATTTCTGCCTTTGTCGCCCACTCTCCAGAGTAGTGGCTAGGCTTTCGTTACTGTCATCTGCTACATTCCTGCCTTTGTCGCCCACTCTCCAGAGTAGTGGCTAGGCTTTCGTTACTGTCAAACTGCTATATTTCTGCCTTTGTCGCCCACTCTCCAGAGTAGTGGCTAGGCTTTCGTTACTGTCATCTGCTACATTCCTGCCTTTGTCGCCCACTCTCCAGAGTAGTGGCTAGGCTTTCGTTACTGTCATCTGCTATATTCCTGCCTTTGTCGCCCACTCTCCAGAGTAATGGCTAGGCTTTCGTTACTGTCATCTGCTATATTCCTGCCTTTGTCGCCCACTCTCCAGTTGGTGGCCGGGCATTCGTTACTGTCATCTGCTATATTCCTGCCCTTGTCGCCCACTCTCCAGGATGGTGGCCGGGAATTCTTTACTGTCATCTGCTATATTCCTGCCCTTGTCGCCCACTCTCCAGGATGGTGGCCGGGAATTCTTTACTGTCATCTGCTATATTCCTGCCCTTGTCGCCCACTCTCCAGGATGGTGGCCGGGAATTCTTTACTGTCATCTGCTATATTCCTGCCCTTGTCGCCCACTCTCCAGGATGGTGGCCGGGAATTCTTTACTGTCATCTGCTATATTCCTGCCCTTGTCGCCCACTCTCCAGGATGGTGGCCGGGAATTCTTTACTGTCATCTGCTATATTCC
>JADBJO010002608.1:80000-82500 GCA_016801955.1 Conus betulinus | reverse complement strand
ACGCATTAATTAGCCCAGTGATTTCACTTGTTGTGGAGGAGGAAGTGCGAACAAAATATACTGCCTCGTTCCTCCGCTTCTCCACTCCCCCCCCACCCCCCCCCCCCCCTCCACTACCCTCCTCCTCCTCCCCCCACCCTCCTGTAGATCTGTACCAGGACCCTAATTTCTGCAGGTTGAATGGCTCTACTGATTCATCATGGCCGTCAAGATACACCAGCCACGCTTGTACTCCTTTCCGGACAAATTAATTCAACGGGGGAAAGGTGAAGGAAGAAAGGGGGAGGGGGGGGGGAGGGAGGGATGGCAAGAAGGTTGGTGATATGGTGGTGTGGTGGGGGGGGAACAGGGGGAGGGGGGACTGGTGGGACGATGAGCGGCGGTTAGGTGAACGAAAACGTCTGGGTGAGAGTCAGTCGTTCTTTTTCACATGAAACCAACGTAGAATTGAAATAAAGCCGCAGCAAAAGGGAAGGAATAGGCAGAAGGGTTTGTTCAGTGTGTGTGTGTGTGTGTGTGTGTGTGTGTGTGTGTGTCTGTGTGTGTGTCTGTGCGTATATGTGTTTTGTGCGCGCGCGCGTGAGAGAGAGAGAGAGAGAGAGAGAGAGAGAGAGAGAGAGAGAGAGAGAGGGGGGGGGGGGGGGGGTGGGATCCGGGCCATTACTGTCAAAAGATATATGACACTGGACCAAGAACCCTTTTCCACGGGACTGAGAAATCTTTGAGAAGCGAATCTCACAGTTCAACAAACCTCAGAACGCGCGCAGTGCCAGAAGTCTAAACATGTGGAAATAAACCAAGTTTCAAACAAATCAGGTTTTGGAAAGGATGCGTCTCCTGCTGATGAACAGGAATTGTCTGAAAGATACACAAAGAAGCCGCGGAAGACGCTTCCAACTTACCAGCTGTGAACGCACCCCAATTCCTCTCCGCTCAGTGTATTCCCCCCCCCCCCCCCCCCACCGACCGGAGAAGGGGAGGAGAGGGGAGTGGGTGAGAGGGGTAGGGTGGGGAGTGGGTGATGGTGGTGGTGGTGTGTCACCTATGCTTTGCCTGTAGAGGACGTTGGAGACTCAGATGCCTTGCTTCTGTATTTGCCATCTGTTTGTTTGTTTGTTTGTTGTTGTTTTCCATTCGTTTTGCTGTCTAGTGAGGTTTCTTATCCTGCTTCGTTTAGCCCCTGCCTCAAGTTAAGAGAGAACTTATATAGCGCCCATCCCGGCCAGAAACCAAGCCCTAAGTTACGGATGGAATGGGTGGGGTCTGCAGGTGTCTGACTGTCTGACTCACACACACAGAAATTATGGATGCATGCACGACTTTTCCAAATCACATACACACACCCACTCACCCGAAAATTGACAGCCAGGCAACAGAACAACACTTTTTTGTGTTTTTATGCTGCCTGAGCCATCAGACAAACATATAATAATCGCAAGGTCATCGAAAGTCGGCACACCAACCACAAGGCGTACACACAAACTATATGTATATATAATATTTCAAATACGCCAAACAGGGCGCACACGACACAAAATATATCTATAAATAATTCGCTATTATCGCTGCTGGTTCCAACGACAATGAAGACGGCGACGACGACGACGACGACGAAACGACGAAGATGACGAAGACGACGAGACGACGAAGACGACAACGCCTACAGCGTCCAGTCCGACACAACTTCAGAGCTGTGGCTCCAAAAAAAAAAATAAATAAATACTCACTGCTACACTCACGGCGTCTCTGCCGGTGACAGTCTCACACAGGAGCTGTCGCTCACACACACACAAAAAAACAACGCATCGACGTCCTCGCCAACAGGTCGCTGGTTCAAAACTTGGGAGCGGCGCTCTGGCTTGGCAGCAGCGGCGGCGTCCAGCCCCAACTGGCTCAGCGGGTAGTCGGTCCCGGGCGCAGTGGCAGGTAGGGTAGATTGTCGGCACTCAGGCCGACCTCTCCACACCGTCACACGGTGGAGAAGGGGGATAGACACAACTACGAACCCCCCTGACCTTCACACAGTAGCAGCCAAACCCCCTCAGTCCAGGGAACACATCTACCTGGGGGAAACTGATTAACTACCTTGATTATCATGGCTACTAGTCATTGCAATCACGACTACATTCATATTCATTAGCCACATCATATTCCACTTGAGACAAACATCAGCATATTCCTTCAACACAAGATTCCCTATTCCGGAATCATAATACTACCCAGGAAAGGATTTCATATAAACCATTCAGAATCTAGTTTTCCAAATTGGGGAAAGATTCCCACTTAGACCCTCTTCAATAAACCATGAATGTAATTCATTACACACACTTAATGATTAGTTTTCATCAAACTATAAATGTCTTTCGTCATGCCACAAATATTCATTTCTTCTTCTTGTATAATGACAAGAATGTTCATTTCAATTCATACAATCACCAGATTTTAAACGTTTTTTTTTCCCCAAAAGATTTATCTACTTCAATACAAGTAAAGGAAAGAT
>JADBJO010002608.1:52500-75000 GCA_016801955.1 Conus betulinus | reverse complement strand
TGTTGATGGCAATGTCATTCTTTGGCTGTGTGTTGATGGCAATGTCATTCTTTGGCTGTGTGTTGATGGCAATGTCATTCATTAGCTGTGTGTTGATGACAGAGTCAATCTTTTGGATGTGTATTGAGAACCCAGATGAGAATGTCATTATTTGGCTATGTTGATGGGAGTATCACCCTGTGGCTATATATTGATGAGAATGTGATGAATGATGACAGGAAGCGTTTTCATGTCCTACAGTGGAAAATGGAAACGTCTGTTCATCATATAATTAGGTGGAGCAAACGGATGGTTACTGTGCATTTTGAGCGTGTATGTGTGCGTGCGTGCATGCGTGCGTGCGCACGCGCGCGCGCGCGCGCGCGCGCGCGTGTGTGTGTGTGTGTGTGTGTGTGTGTGTGTGTGAGTGTGTGTATTGTGTGTGTCAGTACAGCCATGGGTTAATCTGACAATGAATTGGTTTCAGTCGGTCAGTAGTGTGTGTGTGTGTGTGTGTGTGTGTGTGTGTGTGTGTGTGTGTGTGTGTGTGTGTGTGTGTGTGTGTGTGTGTGTGTGTGTGTCTGAGTGTATTTTGTGTGTGTGTGTGTGTGTGTGTGTGTGTGTGGTTTTGAGAGAGAGAGAGAGAGAGAGAGAGAGAGAGAGAGAGAGAGTACGTGCACATACTAAACCTGAAGAGAAGTATTTAAATGTTTGTAGAATTTTTTTTTTCAAACACCTCGACGGGCAGTCAATACAGGTAGACTGTCAACTCACACACACACACACACACACACACACACACACACACACACACACACACACACACGCACGCACGCACGCACGCACGCACGTACAGAATCACACCAAACGAGGGTTGTAAATCAACTGACTAAACTTTATTTCATGGAGCTGTACACGTAACCAACCAAATTCAACCATTATATTCGTTCAACCATAAAATGGAAAAAAAGAAAGTCCTGGAATATTTGAATAAAAATAAAAAAAAAATTATTAGGATAATAATAAAGAATAACAATATAATAATAATGATAATAATAATACAGTCATCAACAAGCTGAAGACTCTACAGGTATCGACACCAGCGTGATTCCGCACACACACAACACACACACACACACACACATGTGCAACGAGACAAAACAGCATCCCGCGATCATCGGCCTACCATGACATGCATCCCATAATTCACTGCGCGCCGGCGTCAGTCACGTGACTTGAGGAGGCGCGCACGTCATTGGTTAATACACGGTTGGGCTGACTGATGTGAATCACCCGCCGTCAGGTTGGCTCTATACAACTACTACTGTCACCACTCCCTGCAACCAGCCAGGAGTAGAAGTGTCGGCCTGTTGTCCTTGACCTTTCCAAAGTTCTTCTTTGCTAACCTTCAACCCAGTTTTGTGCCGATCAGGTGCAAGACTTCCTCACCCCGCCACCCCCAATCTCTACCCCCCCCCCCCCCCCCCCCCCCCCCCCCCCCCTAACAGCACTAACAGCAGGAGAGACACAAAAAAACCAACCAACCAAAACAAAACATTCAATGTTGGTGCTGTTGTTGTTACGTTATCGGCGACGACAAACAGAAACGTTTGTAGTTCAAAAGAATATACGCATACCGTCACTCCAAACAAGACACAGACACATCATCATTCATCTGTCCAAAACAACAGCGCCAGCTAAGCGAGTTAGCGGCAGCAGCAGCAGCAGCAACAAGGGGTACAAAGAAAAAATTAAGAAAAAAAAAAAAAAGGGGGGGGGGGGGGAGGGGAGGGGGGGAGGGGGGGGCATCAAGTATAACGAGATTAACAAAACCCATCCCCACCACCCCTACCATTACCACCAATAATGATTTAAATCCTGCCAGACGTAGTAGGGGGACGTAACTGCCCTCATAATTACCTCCCGTCTTGGAAACGATTCTTTTCTTGTCTTTCTTTTAGGTCTTTCGTTTCTTTTTCTCCCCTTTGTTTGTTTGCTTTCTCTTCTTCTTCTTCTTCTTTCTTCCTTCTTCTTTGTCTCCAAAAGATCTTTCTTCAATCGTTTGCAGTTTCCTTGTCTTGGGTACTTTTCGTCAGTGTGGAACTCAGCAACCCAAACGTTGATTTGTACGTATACACTGACCTAGCACGCCATTCGAAAACTAAAAAAAAAACAAAAAAAAAAACAACAAAAACAAAACAAACAAAAAAAAAAAACTACAGGAGTTCTGCTTAACGGTTTTCAAGTTACTTGACATGCACAAAGACACATACGCACGCAGCCCACCCACCCACTTATACACAGACACAAACTCTCTCTCTCTCTCTCTCTCTCTCTCTCTCTCTCTCACACACACACACACACACACACACACACACACACACACACACACACACACACACACACAAGCACGCACGCACACACGCTGAGTACAAGTCCAAAAGCACTGCTCTGTTCCGCATGCTACGACCGCCTCGTAATGATGATCATAATAACAATAATATTCATAACCATAATCATTAGAATAATAACAGCAACAATAATAACAAGTACTAGATCAGGACCCCAGCCATTCCATCAACTACTCAAATTTTAAAAAAAAAAAATGATGATACCCCCACTTTCCTGTCCCGCCCTCCCTTCCCCCCCCCCTTCCCCGTCTCCCCTCCTCCCTCCTCCCGTGCATTCAAAAAAAAAAAAAAAAAAAAAAAAAAAAAAAAAGGTAACGCAGTCAGTTGCACATGCGGACTAATAATTACTTGGTGATGATGAAAGCGACTTACACGTGCACGCAAGCAGCTGTCCGTCAGACCGCTGACACACACACACACACACACACACACACACACACACACACTGTGCTGTGGTGGCACGTGCGTGACCCGGTTTCTCTGACAGTAAGTAGTCACGTGCTAAGAATCCTCAACTTCTGACTTCCTTTCCCTCTCTTCTCAATGTAGGCGGCGGATTATGGGAGACACATCTGTACTCTGCAGTCTTGAAACACACACACACACACACACACACACACACATAGATATATACCACTGAACAGTATTATGGAGGCACACAATTTTTTTTTTTTTTTGATGGCAGTTGATTTACAGTAACCTAATCATACATTTCAAACAGAAGGGGGGAAAAAAAAAAAAAAAAAAAAACTAGTCACTCTTACTACTGGTTGCCGCGAACATTCTACACAGTGAGTGACGACGACATTTTTGCGGCCAAGTGTTTTGGTAGCAGGGGGGCGTGCGGCTAATTTCCATTGCGCGTGTTGTGGAGATTTAAAAAAAAAAAATGAGCAGGGACACACACACATGGAAGCGAACAGATTGTTGCGGTTTAGGGGTGGTGTGGTGGGGGTGGGGGTGGGGGAGGGGTGGGGGTGGGAGGGGGGGGGAGAGGGGGTGGGGGGGGGGTGGAGGGGGGGGGGGGGGGGGGGGGGTTAGTCGTGGTGAAGAACACAGCAGCTAGCCCAAAATCTTTCCGAATGACTTTGGGTGGAAACGAGTTATTGCTCATTGTAGAAAAACGATGTACCCGTGAAAATCGCACGCAGTGATACAATGACGTTATCAGCAGTCTTCAAACGTCACAAACAAAGGGGATAAATCGTCACATAGCTAGTAAAAAAAAAAAAAAGAAAAGAAAAAAAAAAAGAAAAAAAAAGAAAAAAACAACGAAAAAAAAAACAACAAACAAAACCAACATACGACCACCACCCAAGTCTGCTAAGCTTGCAGTGAATAATAATAATAAGTGTTGTCCGAAGATGTCGGGTGCTCACCTCAGTCAGACCATGCCCCACTATGTCCACAACAATGACAAGGAAAAGGAAGTGGAGTACATGATCATTGTCAAACCACACGTGAACATAGTCATAGTGAGGAGTAGGATGCTGAAGAGGTATGTCCTGAAACACACACATAGCAGTGTGACATGCAACACTAAGTCCCGTATTTGAAGATCTACGTCATTCAGTAATTAAAGGGAGGAAGGGGAGAGTTGGGCAGGGTACGATTCACGCACGCGCGTACGCACGCACACACACACACACACACGCACGCACGCACGCACCCCCCCCCCCCCCCCCCCCCCCCCCCCCCCACCACACACACACACAACAAAATTTCATACTTTAAAAATGTTACAGATTACTGGGATTGTTTCACGACCAAACATTTATTCTGAGAGAGAGAGAGAGAGAGAGAGAGAGAGAGAGAGAGAGAGAGAGAGAGGGGGGGGGGTTAAAAAAAAAATGAAAATGCGACAGAAAATACGACAGAAAGTTTGCTGGTTGCATCGTTTCCTGTGTAACAGACAGTTTTTTGTGTGTAACAGGAAACACCGCGGAGTTCGGCTGCTTCAGTTGTCGACTTTTCCACAGTGCTCTTAAGTATGCTCCTGTCTGTCTCTCTGCTTGGCGACCAAACGTTTCGTCTTCCATCAGAACGACCAGTTTGATACAGCTCATGGGCGATTGGCTTGACCAAATCCGGCTAGCGAAACTGGAAAGACAGACGTAGACGTACGGGCAGTGCGCAAGTTCTTTGCTGAAATATTCAGTCGATTTGTAAAAGGTTCGGGTTGCCTCTTTCAAAACGCAAAGTTCTTTACCACGAACACAAGTGAAAATCGACACTGCATTCAAACAGCACCCCGCAGTGAACTGTGTAGACGATGCTTTACAATGTCGTCGTGAGTCAGAGGGACTGGTGAGATTATCTGTCTACAAATCTGAGACTGGTTCCACGACACCTGGATATTCCTTCTGCTATGTTGCTACCCTGCACACAAGCTAATTTCTGTGGAGCAGGGTCGTGTTTGTAGCCGTAGCAGTTTAAGAATAACTCGACGACAGCTGCATACAGCTTCATCCGCGTTTCATAGGATTGTTTGTAGGGTCAGTGTCTACATGGGATTCACGTTTTACAGAATTGTTTGCATGCTCAGTGTGTACACAGGATTCACGTTTCATAGAATCGTTCGCAGGCTCTGTATCGACATAGAATCCACATTTTATAGAATTGTTTTCAGGGCCAGTATCTTCAGAGAATCATGTTTCACAGGGTATGATGGACACTTTAACTCTTAAACGACTGTGACATTGCAACAAGATGGAAGTCTTCAAAGGGAGCGTACTCTCATAGTACTGGATACTATCCTTTAGGCAAAGGAGACGGCACAAACTCGTGTCATTGAGAGAGGGTTTCTGTTCGTTAATGACAGGCTGGCCGACAGTTTTGCGGCTCTTGGTGAGTCTGATGAAGATT
Organism: Conus betulinus; assembly: GCA_016801955.1. Lineage (NCBI taxonomy): Eukaryota > Metazoa > Mollusca > Gastropoda > Neogastropoda > Conidae > Conus > Conus betulinus. Next base: position 69,745 of record JADBJO010002608.1, on the reverse strand, counting down.
GTGAAACTCTGTTCAAACCGCAATCCTTCACAGCCAGCTGATTATCCACTATCAGTAATAACGACGCCTCTAAGAAATAAGGTAACCCGCATTCCTGACTTTCCCCTACGTGATTTTTAACTTCAAAGCTAAAGGAGCTAGGATTTCCCACACCCAAGTATCATGTTTTAGACTAAATGAACTATAACACTGTCGAACCCGACACAATGCCAACGACGGCTGAGAGACTGCTCCGGAGGTTTTACGCCGCTGATGTCGGATTCAACCGGCAGCATACCGAACCATTTTCGCGTGGTCTAGAACACAGCGTCATCTCAAAGACTGGCCGGATTGTTCGTGCGTGCTCTCCTCTGGGACATGACGTCACTACAGTGCGGCCAAGCTATTCTCTTCTTTGGTTTCGGCCGAAACTAGGTTGCCGTCAACCAAAGCGGGCTTTCCTTCAGAACTGGACCAGATCGGGTCCTTGCTGCTGCCTTTGGATTTTAACTCCCCGCCGTGAGGCTGTCTTCACCAAGGTCTCTTGAAATTTCGGGGGAGACAAGAGCAGCAGCAGTCGCAGCAACAACAACAGCAAAAGCAACAACCGGCATCGAGTTAACGACACAATATTCACATATTACATTCTCTCTCACCCCGCTCAACACACACATACACACATGCGTGCGCGCACGCGCGTACACACACACACACACACACACACACACACACACACACACACACACACACACACACACACACGGGGAGAAAGAGAGAAAGAGAGGAGGATTGGGAGGGGGTGGGTACCGGTGGGGGCTGCGATATAAGCTTAAATGGCAAAACGGCCTTTCACTTTATAATTTTGTTACTTAACGCTGCAATTTCTCTTAAAGCACTCAAGAATCACCCCCTGGAATAATTATAAAACAGGTGTTGAATAGAGTGCTAACTGAGCGGCGGCCCTGGTTCGGAAGTTACCATCGGTTACGCTTCCTTGATCTGCCTACACGACCAACATCAGAACAACATCTCTATTTTTTTTCTTCTCACTTTCTTTTTTTTTTTCTTTCTTTTCTTTTCTCTTTCTTTTCTTTTCTTTCTTTTTTCTTTCTTTTTTTTTGTGTGAGGATATTTTCTATGATGTTGCTCTTGTTGTTGTTGTCTCAGCCTTCTTTGGCCCCAAACTGGCTGGCTCTTTCCCCATACACACACACCACCACCACACCAAGGTTTTGACGTGGCGTAGCCCCCTGCGGCCCGGCAATCCTTAGGGAACAATCACTTTCCAATCGCCATGAGACAACAACACACCAGAGGAGACACTGCGTCGTTGCTGAGTCACTTCGGTCGTGCGCAGTGGAGCCTGTCCTGAGCCAACACACGCTGGACACCACCTACCACGCCCCTCGCTGACCACACTGACGATTTGGTCGTGGAGCCAGCACCAGTTGGCTATCCCCCCCTCTGTAGGGCGCCACTACTTCACCCCCCGCGACAGTGCCCATGAACCGTGACTACAGGGCACCTGGGGCACGGCTCCCCAACTGCAGGGCGCCACTACTTCCACCCCGCGACAGTGCCCATGAACCGTGACTACAGGGCACCTGGGGCACGGCTCCCCAACTGCAGGGCGCCACTACTTCCACCCGCGACAGTGCCCATGAACCGTGACTACAGGGCACCTGGGGCACGGCTCCCCAACTGCAGGGCGCCACTACTTCCACCCCGCGACAGTGCCCATGAACCGTGACTACAGGGCACCTGGGGCACGGCTCCCCCACTGCAGGGCGCCACTACTTCCACCCCGCGACAGTGCCCATGAACCGTGACTACAGGGCACCTGGGGCACGGGTATGGAGAGGAAATGGAAAGTGATGTCATCATGACGGCAAGGTCAGAGGGCCCAAAGAAAGCGGCCTTTGCGGTCATGACCTAGGTCAGAGGGCCAAAGAATGCGGCCTTTGCGGTCATGACGGCAAGGTGAGAGGGCCAAAGAATGCGGCCTTTGTAGTCATGACCTAGGTCAAACGGGCCAAAGACTGCAGCCTTTGCAGTCATGACCTATGAAGAAAAGGACGATAAAAAAGGACGCTATGGGGTTCCATTCTAGTCACAGACGGTATGGCAAGCCTGTACTACTCCGTAATGTCTTTGATAATTGATCCCGGCCTCAACCAGACCCGGGACGTACACACACCTGCAGGGCTGATAAAAAAAAAAATTGGCGCGACACTCTCAGACATGTATCTTTGAAAGTGGACTGAAGTCGACAACTGAAATCCAATGTTACAATTGGGCCCCACAACACAGTCACCTGTGGGCACGAACCAGATATGGCCGAACAGCGCCGCAGACAAATGCTGCTGTCTGGGATCGAACTCACGTCTCCCTAGGCCACAAGTCCACGATGCTAACGGCTACGCCAAGGCGACTGGGACACCAAAACTGTTTCTTCAGGTTATGAGCCGAATCTGACGCGGGCTCATGATCAGGTTGATCATCACCCTGAGGAGAGATGTCTCTGTGAATGGATCATCACATTCTTGACAAGAATCCCCTTTTTCCTGGGCCAGTCTGTTCTGATTACTTATACTTCGTTTTTTGTTGATAAACATCTTCCATGCGTTAGAAAACTACCTGATTACCACCACCTGTCGTAGGAATCCTTGCATCCTAATTTTGCATAAGTAATTTTTTTTTTCTATAGATGTGAAAATGACTGTTGGGATTTGTGTACAGGTTTCGTTGGCTTACGAGTAAATTCTTTTCGATTGTCACATGATTGTGCAGAATAATGGCGTTTGCTTAATAAACATGTGACTGAGAAAGCGGCGATTCCTGCTGTAAAGCGTGTAAAATGGGTTTCTGGAAAGAGGGCCTTCAGTGCGGCGGATAGAAGTGGAGATGGGGTGGGGTGGGGGGTGGGTGGGTGTCAGGATATACTGTGAGAAGTTCTCGTGGATCAAGCCACTACAATTCCAAGAAACAGCACAACAAAGGACAGGAACTTTTTGCTTAGTCGTTTATACGAGAATCCCAGGACTAACAAAGAACAGAACAGAGACACTGCCAGATTCAACGGACAGAAATGAAGTGACAATCAAACACGAACAAAAACAAAGAACGACCCTGAAAGACGCCAGTCAGACTTCCTCTTAAAAAAGACAAAAAAGTGTATACACTGGACATGATCCAGAACAGCGCAAATCGAGAACTACGGGCGAAGCAAATGCCTTCAGAGAGTCCCTTCATGACAATCTTCCATTCCGTAACCCACTCACCCCCCTCCCCCATTCCTTAATCCCCATCCAACCGTATCCCTCCACAAAAAGGAAAAATAAAAAACTGTAAAAAAAAAAAATTTGAATACAATAAAACAAAATAAAATAAAAAAAGAAAAAGAAAAGAAAACCGTACACGAATATATTTCGAGATGCATGTCAAAATGTCCAACAACCCACCCAACACACACACACACACACACACACACACACACAGAGCGTCCAGTGGCGTGAGAGATTTAACAAGTGATTTAGATCATGAACCGCCAAGTAACAGGGGGGAGGAGGTGGAGGGAGGGAGGGAGGGAAGGGGGAGGCAGGGGGTGGGGGGAGGGGGAGGGGACATCAAGTGCGGCATAGTGCTCTCCATGAAAGTTCCTTCTTCGCACTCGTAACTCGCACTCACCCAGGTCCACACGTCACGGGTGTTCCTTTGCTACAGACCACACGGAGCCCACCCCCCTTTTCCTCCCTCACGTGCCCACCTAGCCACCACCCCCTAAATAAAAAGAAAAAGAAACGCCCTCCCTCCTCCTCCTCCTCCTCCCTCCCCAAGCCTTTTGTGCACTTGAGCGCAATGATGACAGCAATGGCTGGTTGAGGTTAGTTTATACACACTGGGATGACCGCAGAGCTGTACAGAGACTCTTTCTACAGGACACATTACATTCTCACGCTTCTAGGCTTTGAATATATGCATGAACGCATTAAGTAACCCCAAAAAGTTAGTACTGAATAACAACAACAACAACACACCAAAAAAGCAACAAAGAAAATGGATTATCAATACAATGACGATGACATTGATCATAGTATCCAGAATCAACAAGTCTAAGTGATGATGCATCTGCTTTGCAACACTAGCACGCACACGCCGCGCGTGCACACGCGGACACAGACACAGACGCAGACACACACACACCCACCCACGATCGAAAGATGTGCAGGTAATGACTAGTGTGGGTGCCCTCCATCGTTCACAGGTTTGGATTGACGTTGGCAAGACAGACAGGAACACCACTGAATAGAGCACTTCGTGACACACACTACCTCTCTCTCTCTGTTTTTTACACACACACACACACACACACACACACACACACACACACACACACACAGCGCACAGACACACAGAGACACACACACACACACACACACACACACACACACATGTGCACACTCCACGTTAGTGGCCATGGGTCTGCATAAAGAGTTACTAAAGCTGTGGGATAGCTGAAAGAAAAGCCGTCGCCTGCAATCGCCTGACGCACGTTGACTGTTGACCTAGGCTACCGGTCCTTCACTGCGAACACATTACAGCCTTTTTATTTCTCACCCCCCATGCGCTCTCTCTCTCTCTCTCTCTCTCTCTCTCTCTCTCTCTCTCTCTCTACTCGTATTTTCTCTTTCTGAGTGCACAACGCTCAAACAGTCCCCTTCCTGGGTGATTTCTAGCCTGGCACTCTGCGGCTCTGCACTCTTGTACCAGTCTCTTGGGTCAGACGAGAAAGGCGCGGTGTTCACCAACACACACACACACACACACACACGTACACGCGCGTGCGCGAGAGGGCCATCTTTTTTTCCGTGAGTTCGTCACCATCGCTGCGTTTAGAACCAATCAAATCAGGCACCGCTCTGCTGCCTGGACGACGGCTATACCGAGCAGGTCTGTCAGCTGTCATGCAAAGACTGCACGTTTTCTACAGTGATCTCCACTTCGCTAGCCACTCTTCAGGTCTGCTTTCCACACCCACTACCACACAGCACTATCTGAAGTCACTGGCTGCTCAGCCTAGAATGCAAGTGGTGTTTGGATTCCAGAAATGAACACGTTAAATTATATATATATATATATATATATATATATATATATATATAAATAAAGGAACAAACATATAGCCATATGAGCAGCCCCCAGTTTGAAGCAAAGCTATCACAAGAAACTGCACCAACTGACTGCATCTGATTGTGTTAACAGGTCACCTCTTACGCTGATGAGGTTGAAAAACGAAATACCACTGCTGTTTATAATGAAGAGTACTGAGGAAATGAATCTTATGAGTCAAAACTCTTCACATCTGTGATTTTATATCACAGAATTAAGACAAAAAAAAAAAGAAAAAAAAAGAAGAAAAAAAAAACATCATTTTTGTAACAGCGCGTTAACATGTAACTGTAAATGAGGCAAGTATTAAAAAAAAAAAAAATCAACAGTCTTGAAAAAAATGCAAGTTTGACAACAGTACGCTGAGATCTAGCCATACTTCCTGATAATCATCAGTGTTTATATTGGACAAAACAGTCCCTGTTTCTGCACACCCAACCGAACAACCAAAATGAACGATGCATAAACAGAACACTTGAATATATTTATATCATGCACTTATTTCGCCATAAAAATTGCAACTCTGTGCTACTTTCCAGTTTGCTTGAAGGTTTTAGAGACCAACAGAATTTCCTCTTTTCAGCTTCCAGATCAGCCACATGGCTGTGTACATAAAACAGGACCAAATGTACTGTTTTCCCCATTAAAAAAAAAAGCACGACGACCCTTACCCTCCCCTCCCCTTTCTCTCCTCATACCATCTCTAAATGAGGAACTAACGATCATTGAACAATCTAAAAATCAGCTTGAATGAGCGCTGAACAATCTAAATATCAGCTTTGAAAATGTTGCATATATACACACGAGCAAACTACAAAATTAAGAGACACAAACAGTTCTTTAAAGCAAACAAACAAATTGGTATATATGCACACGAGCAAACTACAAAATTAAAAGACACAAAACGGTTCTTTAAAAGCAAACAAACAAATGGGTATATATACACACGAGCAAACTACAAAATTAAAAGACACAAGCTGTTCTTTAAAAGCAAACAAACAATGGGTATATACACACACGAGCAAACTACAAAATTAAAAGACACAAACGGTTCTTTAAAAGCAAACAACAAATGGGTATATATACACACGAGCAAACTACAAAATTAAAAGACACAAACGGTTTTAAAAGCAAACAAACAAATGGTATATATACACACGAGCAAACTACAAAATTAAAAGACACAAACGGTTCTTAAAAGCAAGCAACAAATGTTTTCCGTACGGAATTATGCCTTTCACACACTTCCTTTAGAAATCTCTGCAGAGAGCATCTTACAATCATCTCTCAATGATTTCTGGATGGGGGGGGGGGGGGGGGGGGGGGGGGGGGAACTATGTCAGCAGACAGCAGCTCTGGCATCCGGTGTCTAATCTGACGGCGGTTTAACATGTGGAAAAGAGGTAAGAAAATATTGTTATGAGGTTTCGACAATTGAAAAAAAAAAAAAATGCTGACAGCAGGCTGGCTTTGTGGAGGCAGAATAAAGGCGCCAGGCCTTTGGAACGGCGAAAGGTTCAAATGTGGTCGCTACGGTGCGTCCATGTCTTCGTTGGAAGGTCGAAACGTTCGCGCGCAGTTTCGCCCGCCTTCAGTCTCCAGGCATTGAAAAACCTGGACTGGGAAATTTGGGGGGGGGGGGGGGGGGGGGGGGGGGGGGGTTCGAGACACACACACACACACACACACACACACACACACACACACACACTTGTTCTTTGTTTTGCTAATTTCCCGGTCAAACCTTTTCAGCGCTTAGAGACAACGCCTAGGCAAAACTGCAGCCGCAGTTGTGCGGGCATTTGAAGACAAGAGTTCCAGTCAGACAGTCGTAGGTACATTTTGACCAATCAACGAAGCGGTTTCCGCGCACTTGCAGAGAACCTGCCCCCCGAAACAGAGAGGCTCAGCGTCTTCGGCAAATACTCGGAGCCAGTCTTAAAGCAGAACAATCTTCCCATTGCATAAATTAATGTTCCAAGCTGATTTTATCATGAAGTAAACAAGACGAAACTGACTGCGAAGGTTTAGCTGTTTAAAAAACCTAACACAAAACAAAACCTAAACGTGCAAGAAGGAACCATTCATACGTGATGTCTCAAGACTATTTTTTTTTTTTTTCAATTATTATTCACAAGAACGTCATTGACAGAGTAAGGATGAAGTTGACATCCTTAGTTTGTACTACTACTACTACTACTACTGCTACTACTGATAATAATAATACCAATAATAAGAACAGTAATAATGATAATATTAAGAAGAAGAAGAAGAAGAAGAAGAAGAGAGGAAGAAGAAGAAGAAGAAGAATTTCTTACTCAGATTTTTTTTACAGCCTATAAGACCCTTCTCTATCAGGAAATGAAAGACAACTCCAAATCAAGGATATTCACAACGTTGATAATCTACAAGGGAATTGGGCATTAAAAAAACAACAACAACAACTTCAACAACACAAGGGCCGGCAAGCTATACTGACTACACTTTTCACACACGCATACCATTCTGTAAATGGATAATGAAGCCTGTGGTGTCACCCTAAAGACTTACGCACATGTATCATGCATCCTTTACGGCTAATGGATGATACTTGCAAACAAGGCCAGGCCAAATGTCAACACTGAAGGGAATTCGCTTTAAAGACACGGGGTATGCCTTCAGAACTGTTCAAATTGAGGACAAATTTGACAACAAACAAACAAACAAACAAACAAACAAAGAGACAAACACAACTTCTGTCATCTTCAACACTGAGTTCCAGGGTTTGTAGTGAGGGTGCGTGGCAGATGTGTCTGCCTCCCAGGGAGGCGCCAGACCATCAAGGTTTATAGCTTGTGCAGTGAATGTCAGAAAATCACGCGCAGACAAAAAAGAAAAAAGAAAAAAAAAGGAAAGACAGGAAAAAAAAGAAGAAAAAAAAAAAAAGAAATGGGAGAAAGCGTGTAAGAGCGTACACGAGGACGACGCATTTTCGTTGGGAGAGAGCCGCTGGAACAGCATGTAGTAGACAGGGGTATTAGGTCTGTGATGACGAGACAGCACTACCATTGGCCAACAGTGAATGAATCCGTTTAAAAAAAAAAAAAAAAAAAAAAAAAAAAAAAAAAAAAAAAGCCTCCCCAAATTCCTTTTCATCGAAGTAAACATTGCTTCAGTTTATTGTCGTGTGTGTGTGTGTGTGTGTGTGTGTGTGTGTGTGTGTGTGTGTGTGTGTGTGTGTGTGTGTGTGTGTGTGTGTGCGTGCGTGCGTGTGTGTGTGTGTGCTTACATACGAGGCAAGCAGACGAGAGCCTAAAGGGACGCAATTCACCTCCACGAAAGGAAAGACAAACGGCGAGCAGCCTCCCTTTGCCTACCACCAGTTCAAACTTCACCCGAGCCTTTTCCTGTTGTGTCGCTTGATCATTTTCTGGGTCAGGGTCATGTCTTCCTAACTTGGTCGTTATGCCAGGTCTTTCTAGCAGATCTTTCAGATTCAGCGAACTCGTCCGCCTTCAGATTTGACCTGGCTGGTTCTCGCTCGGGCAAGCCCGCCGAGGATTATGCCCCTTTTGTCAGTCTTCAGGCGGTGAGGATTAAATTAGGCCCTACTGGCGGGGTCAACTCCTGCGATCCAATCAACTCGCAGTTTTGTTGGTTTCTGGAGCCCAGAACACACCTAGTGTGCACTAAGCACAAACGAGGGAGAGGGAGAAGATCGCAGGGATGAAGAGGGAGGGAATAGTGGAGGGATCTGTGTTCTTTCCCAACCTACACATTCGGTTTACCGACCGGTCAAATTCCCGGGGAAGTGTTCTTCTTTCGTAAACTCACAATTGTCGTAAACCCAGTTTGTTGTCACAAAGATCCGAGTACATCTTTTCACTGTCTGAATCATTTTGAAATACCATAAAGACCTTCTAAATTGTTGATTTACAATTTTGGAGAAAAAAAAATAAAAAGTCGACTTCCGAAAAACTGACTTCAAAATGTAAAAATAAATTAAAAAAAAAAAAAAGGAATATTAATAATATTTTGTGTTCATCTGCGTAGAACTTTCTGATTTCGCTCAGATGAAGCGATTTGCTGTCAAAATAGCCTGTCTAAACTTTCCATTAAAACAGGCATAAAAATGCATTTGAAAATTTCATAAACCCAATGAAAACTCTCTCTCTCTTTCTCTCTCTCTCTGTGTGTGTGTGTGTGTGTGTGTGTGTGTGTGTGTGTGTGTGTGTGTGTGTGTGTGTGTGCTCAAATGGTCAGAGTGTATGTGGAGCTGACGTGTGAGTTCGAACTACTCGTGAAGTCCTATTTTTTCCGCTTGAAGACCCTCTCTGTCCACCCATCAGTCAACGGGCACCTGATTCAGTTCAGAGAAGCCTAAAAGCGGCGGAAGGAGAGGCATGGGCTCCGCCTTCCCTCAGGCCGTGCCCAAGAGACGACGAACCTCTGACGGTTCTCTGACCTTTTGGTCAGTAAGCAATATGTGATCCTTAACCGTTTAACCTTTTCAACTGTGACTTCCAGCGACGATTTTGTTGTGCGTTTTCTGCCTTTCTTTCGGTTGTTCCTCACCACGTCCGCTTCCTGCTTGCATGGTTTACCTGAGATTCAGATCATCACTGTGTTACGGAGCTTCAATGTCATAATGGATGTCCGCGTGAAACTGAAGCCGCTCTTTCTCCTCGTCAGAGAGTGTCGCCATACCACAGCACCACGCCTTTTCTTTTTCTTCTTGGGTTTTCTTTTTATCTGCAAGTGCATTTGTTGACCTTGCACACTTCATTTTTGTGTACCGAATTTTGCCAGGGATCACGTCTCTGATCGAGCTAGATTCGATCCATGAATCTGTGATTGCCTCTCCTCAAAAGGGGAGAGCTTGTCCGCGGAGCCAACTCTCGCCTTTCCAGTGAAGAAGAGAGAGAGAAATGAAAAGTCTGCCCTTGGTCTGATTCATCATCTGAGTTCCGGATAGTGTCTCGTCCTTAGTGATAGAGCTATCGTCGTACCTTACATAGCACAAAACAAACTTACAGCAGAGAGAACCCAAACGATGCTTTCCTCACAATACTCTGTACTGTTTTTTTTTTTTTTTTTTTTTTTTTTTTTTTGTTTTTTTTTTTTTTTTAGCGCGGCGAGTTCAGAAATCTACACTTTTTACGGAAACAAGTACATCACTTGTCTGCTCTGAGAGCACACTGAGAACTGAAAGCAAGCAAAGCGACATACAATATCGTGCCAGTCTGAGAACATGCCCATATAAATGTACGTGGGGGAAAAAAAAACTCGATTGCAGGAGAAAAGGATAGCTAATAAAACGGAACACGAGAAAAAAAATGAGAAAAGATGGTAACATACTACTTTCATGAGCCCACAGTCACTGGTCTCCCCGTTTTCTTGGAGGACAACGCTGGAGGACAAAGAAACAGGCTGTTTCCCGGAGACATCCTTTAAGAAACAGGGGCCACACCTGTTTTCCACTGTTTTCTTGAAGGATATTTTTAAGTGGTTTTGTGGATCTTCAAAGCTTTGTTGAAGAATGATAACTGTTTTGCTCGGGACAACTCTGATTGTATTTGGGTTTTCATAGATAGTGGTTCCACTGTTTTCTTGAAGGATACTGTTTTTGAAGGATACTGTTTTGGTTTTATGGATCTTCAAAGATAGTACGCTCTTCACTGACCATGCTAGATTTCTGGAAAGAATGTGACAGAGACAAAAAGTTTATAAGGATGGTGATACAAAACACATAAAACAACAACAATAACAACAACAACAATTCATGTCAAAAAGAGCAAAGAGGAAATGGCATACGCATGCTGGATTCCCAGTGTGGATTCCACTCATAACTGATGAGGTCTTTCTTCAAAATGCGACATCCTGACCATGGACACGGAACAAACACTAAGCCAGCAGGTTCCTGCTGCTCAGAGGACAAGGATTGGAATTCCAGAACTAGGTGGACTGACGCTGATTTCAAGGCAGTCAAGGGAATGGATCCAGTGACTGACGACGACAAATCCCAGTTACATTCCAGACGATTCCAGACAGCATTTCATTGTTTCATGCTCCAAAATCCAGTGAGTAAGGGAGTAGTAGGGAGGGGGGGGGCACGGGGGGGGGGGGGGGGGGGGGGGGGGGGGGGGGGGGCGCCACAGAGGGGGGGGGGGCACAGAGAATAGCCATGGCCATATAAATAAAAAGTACTTGGCGGAGAATAGAAAAAAGGTCAAAGGCAACAGATAATAGGTCGAAGAGATCAGAAAATAGATGGAAGAGAACAGAAAATAGATGGAAGAGAACAGATAATAGGTCGAAAAGAACAGAAAATAGGTCGAAAGAACAGATAATAGGTCGAAAAGAACAGATAATAGGTCGAAAAGAAAAGATAATAGGTCGAAAAGAACAGAAAATAGGTCGAAAAGTACAGATAATAGGTCGAAAAGAAAAGATAATAGGTCGAAAGAACAGATAATAGGTCGAAGAGAACAGGTAATAGGTCGAAAAGAACAGAAAATAGGTCGAAAAGAACAGAAAATAGGTCGAAAAGAACAGAGAATGGGTCGAAGAGAACAACAATATGTCAACAAAAAAAAAAAAAAAAAAAAAAAAAAAAAAACGGGCAATAGGTCGAAAAGAACAGACAATAGGTCGAAAAGAACAGAAAATAGGTCGAAGTGAACAGAAAATGGGTCGAAGTGAACAGAAAACAAATCGATGAGAACAGAAAATAGGTCGAAGAGAGCAGAAAAACAGATCACAATGGACAGCAAGTAGGTCACCATGGATAGAGGGTAGACCAGGAATAACACCAAGGAGACCATGAAGGGCACGTAGTACTAGTTGGACCAGAAAAGATAGGAGGAAGAAAAATAACAACAACAACAACAACAACAAAAAGAAAAAGAATGAAAAAAAAAAACAGAAAGCAGGTTAGAAACAAAAAAAAAAAAAAAAAAAAAAAAACAAAAAAAAAACATGATGGACGGCAAGTTGGTCACGGTGGGCACAACAGAGTCGCTGGCAACAGAGAACAGACGATGAAGACCAAACCTCGAGTCTGGAAGAACCAGCGAATAGGCAGTGATGTGTTTCGGGAGGGGCCCGAAAGGAGGTCATTTACCGTCTCTGACGTCAGTCTTCAAGTTAATCGTGTTGGCTTGTTGGCAATGGCACCTCAAATAAACGTTGCCGTTATTGGCTTACGTTTGTTTCTGAGAAGAAGCAACACACTTACGAAATCTCTGCGCGCGCAGCAGAGAGAGAGAGAGAGAGAGAGAGAGAGAGAGAGAGAGAGAGAGAGAGAGAGAGAGAGAGAGAGAGAGAGAGAGAGAATAGCCAATGCAATCTCCATGGGATTCAAATAAAACACAATGACTGAAAGCTACTGGTCTGGGGGGGGGGGGGGGGGGGGGGGGGGGGGGGGGGGGGGGGGGGGGAGTACAGAAAATGCCATACTGTTATAAACTTCCTTTTGTTCGCAGATTTATTTCTCTTTCTAACTCTGAACATTTTCCAAAACCCAACATTAGCACAGGAGACAACCCTCCCCCCTACAACGCCCCATCCTCTCCTACCCACCCCACTCACAACTACACACACACATATGAAGCAAACAGAAAACGAAAACCACCACCTAACAACAACAGAATCTGTATTCAGCAAATGGGTCAAAGTATAATGAGGTACCGTACTGCTTCATCACTGAGTGAACCCTTCATGAAAAGCCTGCTAATAATGATTAACAAACCTTGAAATGTACTCTAAAAAAAATATCAGTAAAATATTCAGCAGACTAGTGCTAAAAGATAAAGTATATTGACACGGAGTGCTTCATCATTGACTGAAACTTCCATGAAAGGAGTAAACAGCCTGTTAATAATCATTAACTGTTGAAAAGTACTCTTAAAAAAGTGTCATTAAAGTATTCAGCAGAAGACAGCTTCTGGGCAAAAAAGTATACAGATACGAAATGCTTCATCAATGACTGAAACTTTCATGAAAGCAACGTGTTAGAAATCATTAATAACTGTTAAAACATACTCTTATAAAAGAAAAAAAAAAGTATCCGTAAAATTTTTCAGCAGAACAAATTGCCTAATGCCTCAAGCGTGCCAGTCACGAAATAAAACAAAAACCAGCACACAGCTAACGCTGCCTCCATTACAAACAGAATGGTTTTATCGTCAGGGTCATTTTGGTCATCTGATTCTTGCAAACTTCCATGTCCAGCCTTTCGTATCCGCATCGACGTCGGTGAATTAACACACGAGTCATCTACAAACACGGGAAATTGTCATTTTCACCATTAAGAATTTGAAAAGAATAAACTGAACACTGGTTTAAGTCACGACAGAGCAGACCGCACTGACAATTTGTGGGAGGTTAGTTCTGATCGTTTGCCTACGGGGACAAAATCGTGTCAAAAGCAGAAAACGTTAAAGAAAAAAAAATCCTCCTTGTGACATGCTCTCGTGTGTGGCGTGTGTGACATGTCCATTCTAGAAGCCAGCACACACACACACACGCACGCACGCAGGCACACATACACACATGCGCGCACACACACGAAAAATTCCACAATGCACATATGTGCAGCTCATTTTTTCGTCGTTTACGTTGACTTTTCTTTCACACTAAAGAAGAGTAGTACAAAATGGCTAACACCTTCTACACTTACTTATATTCCTCTCATTTATTTAGGTTAATTTTCTCTCTCTCTCTCTCTCTCTCTCTCTCTCTCTCTCTCTGAACATTTATTTAGGTTCATTTCATTTGTTTCAGAAACCCCCCCCCACCCTTTCCGTAAAACAACAACAAAATCCTCTCTTTTGCAGCTCCCATTCGACCATACTCTTTCTCATGGCCCTTAATGCCCACATGGTGATGTGATGTCTGATATCGTTGAGAAAAGTGCTGTCATCTTGTGCTAGCAGCCCCCCCCCCCCCCCCCCCTCCCCGTCCAGTCTGGAAGAGAAAGCGGTGGTTATCATCACCGACCGACTGACGCAAAGCGCCGACTGACGTCACAGAGTATTAGCTTTCCAATCCGCTCCTTCCTGCAGCAGTGGGGGGAAGAGTGCCAATTGGCCACAGCGAGATCGGCCGATGATATGTGTTTGGGGCGTTGTGTGAATGGAGGGGAATAGGAGAAGCTGGATCATTTTTCTCATTTACTTTGTCACGATTACGAATGCTTTAAGCTATCAGTCGATGAGATGAAGAACCGTGGACTACTTAAAACACACACACACACACACACACACACACACACACACACACACACACACACACACACACTCTCTCTCTCTCTCTCTCTCTCACTCACACACACACACACACTCTCTCTCTCTCTCTCTCTCTCTCTCTCTCTCTCTCTCTCTCTCTCTCTCTCACACACACACACACACACACACACACACACACACACACACACACACACACACAAACACACACACACACACACGACACGACGAACACACATCATGACACACTAACCTGCACAAGGCCTACCACGTTAACAGTGACAACTGTATGAATGATATCACAGTTAACAGTAACCTGTACTGAAGGTATACCACAGTTAACAGTGAACTGTAGTGAATGTATATCACAGTTAACAGTGAACTGTACTGAATGTATACCACAGTTAACAGTGAACTGTCCTGAATGTATACCACAGTTAACAGTGAACTGTACTGAATGTATACCACAGTTAACAGTGAACTGTACTGAATGTATATCACAGTTAACAGTGAACTGTATTGAATACACCACAGCTAGCAGTGAACTGTATTGAATACATCACAGCTCACAGTGAACTTATTGAATACACCACAGCTCACAGTGAACTGTATTGACTACACCACAGTTAACAGTGAACTGTATTGAATATACCACAGCTAACAGTGAACTGTACTGAATATACCATAGCTAACAATAAACTGTACTGAATATACCATAGCTAACAATAAACTACTGAATATACCATAGCTAACAATGAACTGGACTGAATATACCATAGCTAACAATAAACTGGACTGAATATACCATAGCTAACAATAAACTGTACTGAATATACCATAGCTAACAATAAACTGTACTGAATATACCATAGCTAACAATGAAACTGGACTGAATATACCATAGCTAACAATAAACTGTACTGAATATACCACAGTTAACAGTGAACTGTACTGAAATACCATAGCTAACAGTGAACTGTACTGAATGTATACCACAATTAACAGTGAACTGTGTTGACTGTATACCACAGTCAACAAAGAACTGTAATGAATGTATACCATAGTTAATTGTGAACTGTCATGAATGTAAACCAAAGTCAAAATTGAACTGTAGTGAATGTGTATCACAGTTAGCAGTGAACTGTGTTGAATGTATACCATAGCTAACAGTGAACTGTGTTGAATCTAGAGACAATAGCTAACAGCGAACTGTATTGAATATACCATACCTAACAGTGAACTGTGTTGAATCTAGAGACAATAGCTAACAGCGAACTGTATTGAATATACCATAGCTAACAGTGAACTGTATTGAATGTATACAATAGCAAAATGAACTGCATTGAATATAAAATAGCTAACAGTGAAAAAATTGTATGAATATACCATAGCTAATAGTGAACTGTATTGAATGTATACAATAGACAACAGTCAACTGTATTGAATCTATACAACAGCTAATAGTGAACTGTATTGTACATACCATAGCTAACAGTGAACTGTATGAATATTCCATAGCTGACAGTGAATTGTATGAATATTCCATAGCTAACAGTGAATTGTATGAATATTCCATAGCTAACAGCGAATTGTATGAATATTCCATAGCTAACAATGAACTGTATTGAATTTACCACAGCTAATAGTGAACTGTATTGAATATACCACAGCTAACAGTGAACTGTACTAAACATACAATAGCTAACGGTGAACTGTATTGAATGCACACCATGGCTTACAATGAATTGAAGATGATTAATCCCATAGCAAGCACTGAATGCATTTATTGTATAATATACCACTGCCGACAATGAACTGTGTGTGTGTGTGTGTGTGTGTGTGTGTGTGTGTGTGTGTGTGTGTGTGTGTGTGTGTGTGTGTGTGTGTGTGTGTGTTGCAGACGGGGAAGCGAGTACTTCCTTTTTGTTTAAGAAAAAGTCATGTCGGTTTGGTATTATTTGTTTGTTGTTCTCCTGTACATGTGTTCACAAAGACACACACACACAAAGACAGAGAGAGAGAGAGAGAGAGAGAGAGAGAGAGAGGAGAGAGAGAGAGAGAGGAGAGACAGAGACAGAGACAGAGAGAGACAGAGAGGTACACACGTTCTCTTGTATATAATGATGCATGGTGGGGGAGGGGGGGGTGGGTGGAGATATGGGGCACTGTATGTAGGCTAATGTTCCTATGTGACGTGGGCGTCAATCCTTACGGACTTTCATAAACTAACCCCAATCTTAGGCACGAAATGTCTGCAAGTAATTAAAAAAAAAAAACCACACACACACAAAAATTTAAAAAAAAATCGTAACAGCAATTAGAAATCCTGCCCCATTAGCATCTTACACAGCACAGACCGATTAGAAGCCAGGCTTAGTCGGCATTATCCTGCCTTTGCGTCAGTGTAATTAACTGCATTGATGGGAGGCAACGGTCATTGCGTTGTTCTCAGGAACGGTCGGTTTGGCCCGTCGTTTGATAATGCCAGAGCAGTCAAGGCTAGAACCATGCTTCCCTGCCAATGGCCGTGGTTCTTCACCAGAAAGACTGGTTTTCACTAGAAAGATTGGTTTCTCACTAGAAAGTTTGGTTTCTCTACAAGCGAGACTTTAAAAAAAAGACTGGTTTCCAACCAATAAAGGTAAATTGTTTTTTTTCCAATAAGAGTAGCATCTTTCAAGTAAACTTATACTTGATTCTTACTAATAAGCACTTTTTTTTGCTAGTATAGGTAAACTAGTTTCTTACAAATAAAACTTTAGGATTTTTTTTTTTCACCAAAAAGACTGGCTTTCACAATTAAGAATAATCTGATTTCTTACCAACAAGACTTGTTTCTTTCCAATAGAGTCAAAGTGGATGGTTTTCTAAAG
>JADBJO010002608.1:40000-47500 GCA_016801955.1 Conus betulinus | reverse complement strand
GATCCGCACTTCACAGAGCTGTCCAACAGATCCACACTCCAAAGAGCTGGCCAACTGATCCACACCTCATTGAGCTGTCCAACCTTACAGACCTGTCCAACAGCTCCACACCTCACAGAGCTGTCCAACCAACAGATCCAACACCTCACACCTCACACAGCTGTCCAACAGATCCACACCTCACAGAACTGTCCAACAGCTCCACACCTCACAGAGCTGTCCAACAGCTCCACACCTCCTCACAGAACTGTCCAACAGCTCCACACCTCATTGAGCTGTCCAACAGATCCACACCTCACAGAGCTGTCCAACAGATCCACACACCTCACAGAGCTGGGCAATCCAACAGATCCAGATCCACACCTCACTCACAGAGCTGGGCAATAGATCCACACCTCATTGAGCTGTCCACAGATCCACACCTCACTCACAGAGCTGTCCAACAGATCCACACCTCACACAGCTGGGCAATAGATCCACACCCCCACAGCTGTCCAACAGATCCACACCTCACACAGCAGCTCCAGAGCTGGGCCACACCTCATAGAGCTGTCCAACAGATCACACCTCACAAAGCTGTCCAACCTTAAACAGCTGTCCAACTGATCCACACCTCACAGAGCTGCCCAACAGATCCACACCTCACAAAGCTGTCCAATAGATCCACACCTCACAAAGCTGTCCAACAAATTCATACTTCAAACAGCTCTCGAATACATCGACACCTCACAGAGCTGTCCACAGGTCCACACCTCACAGAACTGTCCAACCTTACAGACCTGTCCAACAGATCCACACCTTACAGACCTGTCCAACCTTACAGAACTGTCCAACAGACCCACATCTCACAGACCTGTCCAACCTTACAGAACTATCCAACAGATCCACACCTCACACAGCTGTCCAACCTTACAGAACTGCCCAACAGACCCACACCTCACAGACCTGTCCAACCTTACAGAACCGTCCAACAGATCCACACCTTACAGACCTGTCCAACCTTACAGAACTGTCCAACAGACTCACATCTCACAGACCTGTCCAACCTTACAGAGCTGTCCAACAGATCCACACCTCACACAGCTGTCCAACCGATCAACACCTTACAGAGCTGTCCAACAGATCCACACCTCACAGAGCTGTCCAACCGATCAACACCTCACAGAGCTGTCCAACAGATCAACACCTCACAGAGCTGTCCAACAGATCAACACCTCACAGAGCTGTCCAACCGATCAACATCTCACAGAGCTGTCCAACCGATCAACACCTCACAGAGCTGTCCCAACAGATCAACACCTCACAGAACTGTCCAACAGATCCACACCTCACAGAACTGTCCAACTGATCCACATCTCACATAGCTGTCCAACAGATCAACACCTCATACAGCCGTCCAACAGATCCACATTTTACAGAGCTGTCCAACCTTAAAGAGCTGTCCAACTGATCCACACCTCACAGAGCTGTCCAACAGATCCACACTTCACAAAGCTGTCCAAAAATCCACACCTCACAGAGCTGTCCAACAGATCCACACCTCACAGAGCTGTCCAACAGATCCACACCTCACACAGAGCTGTCCAACAGATCCACACCTCACACAGCCTGTCGAATACATCCACACCTCACAGAGCTGTCCAAAAGATCTACATTTCACAGAGCTGTCCAACAGATCCACACCTCACAGAATTGTCAAACAGGTCCACATTATACAGCGCTGTCGGCTTCCAGGCACAGTCAGTAGTCTAACAAGTGTGCACGTGCATCTAGCTAACAAGGTGTGCCTCGAACAGAAAGAGGGAAAGTAAGAGCAGAGTGCATCTACCTGCAAACGTGCAGCTACAGAATTGTCCCTCTAAAGCACACACTGCACTTCCCCAAGAATCTTCTTCTTCAGCGGAATCACACGCGCGGGCGCGCGCACGCACACGCACGCAGACAGAGGCACTCACGTCCCCTCTCCCCTTCCAACACACACACACACACACACACACACACACACACACACACACACACACACACACACACACACACACACACACACACACATGCGCACCGTCCATCCATAAACACTTATTCGTTCAGATACACGTGCCAATGCACACCAACCTCTGCGCACAAGCACGGACACTTGCTTTTACACACACACACACACACACACACGATCAACGTCGACGCCTGGCGAGAAGAGGAAGGCTGCATGAAATGCCCAACAATCCGTCACGTCGAGTTGACAGTCAAGTCTGAACTTTCAAATGAAAAAACAACAAACAAAAAGAAACAAACAAACAAAAACAGAATTGAAAAAGAAATGTCGGAAACTAACAACAGCACACAAGAGAAAAAAGAGAAAAAAAAAAAGTTCGCTACGATCACCTGATGGGTTGCTTGGCGTATGGAAAACACACATCTGCATGTGGATAAATCATCATCATCATCATCGTCATCATCATCAACATCAACATCATACATACATAACATGATATTATAATAACAGTCCGTATCACACGAGGGCCATAAGCTACGAGTGTGTTATCATAATAGGAGTAGTTTAGTATAAATAGGATGCGTATATCAGGCGCACGCCGCACACCATTCTTATCGACGTCCCGGTCAAACAAACTGCAAACAGTGCTTTTTTTGGTTTGTTTTTTTTGTTTGTTGAGTTTTGTTTATCACACTGGGTCATGGAGAGAACAAGTCAGGTTACGTCACGAATCGAATATTATCCGTCCACCGCAAACATAAGGAAATCCACAGGGCTAAGAGCCATTTAAAAAAAAAAAAAAAAAAAAAAAAAAAACATCTGTACAAGTGTTGTCCGTGTCAATATCCCCATCAACAGCATTTATTAACCCACGCACACGATGATGATTAGTTCTAAGGAACAAGGATATCAGTCAATTCAGACGCAAAGAAAGAAACCAAAAACAAACCAAACCAAAACAAAACAAAAATAAATAAAAAGAAAAAAAAAAAGTGTGAAAACACAGCGGTTGACACAGGACTACGCCTGATTTGCCTGACGTAGGTCCACGTGGCACGGTGAAGGATTCCAATGCACGTGCACGCACTCCGCAATGGCGACGCTAGGGTTCATCTTGTCCACTTGCTCTAAGAACGATGATCAGAAACCGAAAGGAAAACAAACCAACCAACCAACCCACAGGAGTCTTCATCAGTCAAGGGAAACGCAAGGAATAAGAAAGTGTTGAACCAGTGCAATCATGGAACGAACGAACGAACGAACGAACGAGCACACAGTGTGAACTGAACACCACAGCACAGACTACAGCAGCGGAACTAAGTGCGGGCTCGGGCCTGCCCTACGTGAGGCCTATACACGAGTAGGGAGACAGAGTCCACACACCGTCCACAACAGCGACACCATCGCCGCCCAGCGCAGCAGCCACCCCACGACACCGCCACCCCCCCACGGCAAGGCGTCCCTCACGCCACCTCCTCCGCCGCCCACCCCCCCCCACCCCCTAACACCAGCGCCGCCACCAAGGCCGGCAGCAGCAGGGCCGTCCGTGTCCGTGACCACCCCCTGGGAACCTGTGCACACTTCCGGTTGCCGCGGAAGTGACGTTAGCATGGCTTCCGGTTCCGGCCGTGGCGTTAGCAGAGTCTGCCCGGCGTCGGCGGGGTCCGGGTGGAAGCGGAGGTCACGGGGGCAGTCGTGCAGCTCGCGCCGGAGGTCGGAGCATCGCGAGCTGTTGCCTGGGCAGAAGGTCTTTTGGATGGCGGCCGGGCTCAGCACATGACACAACTGGAAGCACGGGGTACCCTGCGCGCTCTTCGTCTCCTTCTCCTTCTCAGCCGCCAGGGCGCCGCAGGCGGGATGGTGGTGGAGGTGGTGGTGGTGGTGGTGAAGGTGATGATGGGCTGGGTCTCCCTCGATCTCTGGGTCTGGAGCAGGCGGGCGAGAAGATGCCGAGAGAGAAACAAAAATAAAAAAAAGGGCATGGTTTTAGTGTATGCTAGCAAGAAAAACACCTATGACAGGACACAAAAAGATTTGAGAGAGGGAGAGAGAGAGAGAGAGAGAGAGAGAGAGAGAGAGAGAGAGAGAGAGAGAGAGAGAGAGAGAGAGAGAGAGAGACGGAGGAGAGAGACAGACAGACAGACAGAGAGACATACAGAGAGAGAGAGAGAGAGAGAGAGAGAGAGAGAGAGAGAGAGAGAGGGGAGGGGGGGGGGGGGGGGGTTCGCTTGATATATTTTAGTCTGCATGTCGAGTTAAAAAGCGTCAGGTTCCTAATTTCAGCAAGGCTTAAAACTCATTTTCCATGTTTCTCCTCATTGTAGTCCTCCCCTCTTGACTTTGTCTTACTTTGTCCGTTTATGAGGATCAACAAGAATCGACTCTGCAGTTTTCCGTAGTTTACCCCAAACACTTCAAAGGGGACCGTTGAAACAAAATGAAACGATCTTGACATATTGTAAGGACTGATAATTTCATCATGGGTTGAATATTTACTCTTCTTGTGTGGTGTTCGTAGTTTTTAGTACTTGGAAAAAAAAAGAGAACAATCGATTAGAAAATATATTCATTTCTTCTTTAGTTTCAGTTCTTTCTTTGTACAGTGGCTTTTTTTTTCAATGAAACTTGTAAATGTATTTATAATCTTGTAAAACTATAAATCTAGACCTTTAAGGAGAAAAAAAAAACATCTATTTAGTAAATAGGTTATTTGTTTATTTACAGCCTTGTGTTACTCAATTTGTTGTCTAGAATTTCTGTGACTTTTTTTTTTTGATCAATCATATTTCATTTATTGTCCAGTCTTAGTTCATTTGTTGTCTTGCCCTATCTTATTCATTGTCCAGTCTTAGTTCACTTGTTGTCTAGCCTTATTTCATTCATTGTCCAGTCTTAGTTCATTAATTTTGTTGTCTAGCCTTATTTCATTCATTGTCCAGTCTTAGTTCGTTTGTTGTCTAGCCTTATTTTATTCAATGTCCAGTCTTAGTTCGTTTGTTGTCTAGCCTTATTTCATTCAATGTCCAGTCTTAGTTCGTTGATTGTCTAGTCTTATTTCATTCATTGTCCAGTCTTAGTTCATTTGTTGTCGAGTATTCTCTCGTTTGTTGTCCAGTCTTAGTTCATTTGTTCCATAATTTTGTTTTTCATTTGTTGTCCAGTCGGTTGTTTATTCGCTACCCATCCTTATTCCACGAGTTTTCTGGTCTGATTTCTTTCGTTGCCCAGTTGTTGATTAGCCTCATTTCATTACTTGTCTAGCCTTATTCCATTCGCTGTCTAGTCGCATTTCATTCGTTGTTTCGTTCGTTTGTCTGATTGCATCTGTTGTCCAGTCTTATCTCATGTTCTGTCCAGTCTTTGTTTCTTTGTTGTCCAGTCTTATCTCATGTTCTGTCCAGTCTTAGTTCGTCTGTTGTCCAGTCTTATTTCATGTTCTGTCCAGTCTTAGTTCCTTTGTTGTCCAGTCTTATTTCATGTTCTGTCCAGTCTTAGTTCCTTTGTTGTCCAGTCTTATTTCATGTTCTGTCCAGTCTTAGTTTCTTTGTTGTCCAGTCTTATCTCATGTTCTGTCCAGTCTTAGTTTCTTTGTTGTCTAGTCTTATCTCATGTTCTGTCCAGTCTTAGTTCCTTTGTTGTCCAGTCTTATTTCATGTTCTGTCCAGTCTTAGTTCCTTTGTTGTCCAGTCTTATTTCATGTTCTGTCCAGTCTTAGTTTCTTTGTTGTCCAGTCTTATTTCATGTTCTGTCCAGTCTTAGTTTCTTTGTTGTCTAGTCTTATCTCATGTTCTGTCCAGTCTTAGTTTCTTTGTTGTCCCGTCTTATTTCATGTTCTGTCCAGTCTTAGTTCGTCTGTTTCGATTTCTGTCCAGTCTTAGTTTCTTTGTTGTCCAGTCTTATTCATGTTCTTCTGTCCAGTCTTAGTTTTTGTTGTGTCTAGTCTGTTCTGTCCAGTCATGTTTGTTGTCCAGTCTTATTTCATGTTCTGTCCTTCTTAGTTCTTTGTTGTCCAGTCTTATTTCATGTTGTCCTGTCCAGTCTTAGTTCCTTTGTGTTCCAGTCTTAGTTCATTTTGTTGTCCTGTCCAGTCTTAGTTTCTTTGTTGTCCAGTCTTATCTCATGTTCTGTCCAGTCTTAGTTCCTTTGTTGTCCCGTCTTATTTCATGTTCTGTCCAGTCTTAGTTCGTCTGTTTCGATTTTTGAGTATTCCCATCAAATTTTCACTTTCGGTTTGTTGTCTAGTCATTACCCTGCATGCAGGCAAAAAACACTTAGGAGCAGGGTATTACTGTCTAAGCTCCCTGTCTTTTTAATCTGTCTGTAAGTGCGCTCGCTTTTATATTGTAGGTCTACAGGCCTTTCGTCTAGTAGTTTAACAACGCTTTTTTTTTTTTTTTTCAAAAACCAGACTGCCAGTCGACTGGACAAGAATGTGAGTGCCAGGCGGTCGAAATATGGAAGGAAAACTTCTCCCGTTTGCAAAAGAGGGGGACGTAAATTTTGTTTGTGCAGGGTATAGTTTCAGCGCCCAGTGTTTGGGTCCCTTCTCTTGGACCAAAGTTGTATTTCACACTGTAACGTTGGTAGCTGGACAAAGGGACCAGAAAGTTTGTCCAGTGTGTGACTCAGACTCAGACCTTTTCGCTGTCACGAGAATCCTTAACGGTCTTATGACATAATATTGTCATACCATAATAACCAGACACTGAGACAGACCATGCTTTATGAGGCATCTTAAGAGATAAAATCATAATAGCAAAATGACATGACATTGAGATAGGCCGTGTCTTGTTAGCGCTCTCTTAAGAGATGAAATTACAACAGCACAAATAATAAGACATTTATACAGGCCATGTTTAATTAGGGATCTTAAGAGATAAAATCATAATAGCAAAAATAACAAAACATCGAAGTAGGCCACGTTTTATCAGGGATCTTAAGAGATAAAATGATCATAGCAAAATGACAAGACATTGAGATAGGCCATGTTTTATTTGGGATCTTAAGAAATAAGATTAAAAATAACACAATAATAAGACACCGAGATAGGCCATGTTTTGTTAGGGATCTTAAAAGATAAAACTATAATAGCACAATAATAACAGACACTGAAACAGGTCATGTTTTATTAGGGATCTTAAGAGATAACATTATAATAGCACAATAATAAGACACTAAGACAGGCCATGTTCTATTAAGGGTCTAAAGACGGAACATGATAACAGCATAATTATCAGACACTTGAGACACGGGCCATGTTCTATTAAGGATCTTAAGAGAAAAACTTATAACAGCACAATAATAAGTCATTGAGTCAAGCCGCGTTCTTTTTTAAGGGTCTGTAGATACAACACGAATAGCACAATCATCAGATATTGAGACTGGCTACGTTCTGTTAAGGATCTAAAGACGCAACATGATAATAGCATATTCTTGAGACACTGAAGCTGGCAATGTTTTGTTAAGGGTCTTAAAACACGACATGATCATAGCACAATGATCAGGCCTTG
>JADBJO010002608.1:20000-22500 GCA_016801955.1 Conus betulinus | reverse complement strand
CCGCACAACTTAGTACGACATCATCCCAAACTTGCCTATATGCCAAAACACTCAGCCTACCTCTTACCAAGACGCAAACCTCAAGTTGTCATGTCTGTGCGCTGAAATCACTGCGTGTCTTTCATCAAGACAATGCTGGATTTTGTACGTCACGGAACTCGCACCATTACTTATCTAATTAACACACACTTCCAACACCAGCCGCCGTGGCGAAGTGGTTAGCGTAGTCGACTCCCTACCGGGAGGTTGTAGATTCCATTCCCGTCAGAACCATGTCAGATTTTTCTGCCCCAACCGGCTCCTACCCAGAGTTGAGTTTGCTACAGGCTCAGTTGGGAAGACTGGGACCACACAGTTGAGTTTCATCCACTTAATGGATGCGTACGCGTCTCTGAGATTGTTGCTCAAATTTCCTGCGCGATATTGCAGGTGTCTGTATCTCTCGGGCCTGGTTAACACCGGGATATCTTCCGAAAGTAAGTGGAGCGCAGTCCTGTCATTCAGTCTCAGACCGGAAAGAAATCCGTAGCATCATCTTCATCATGCTCATTCTTTTCGGTCAGCATAAAAAGGTCTCAAATTCTGTACCCCTTCATGCCCTGCTCTCATGGTGACCTCAGTTTTGATGTCCTCTCTCCACGTCTATGGCCTTGGTTTTTCATTCCATCGGTGGTCAACGGTATCGAAAAAAATTCATGGGGGATGCCGTTGGACGGACGTGGTGGCGCCCTCCGAATGAGAACTCGCTCACGTAATTATTGTCGTCAGTTGAGGGCTTAGTAGGTGGTTGTCCTGCCTACGTTGGATCAGAACAGGCGCCACTGAACACCACCGAAGTGACTCGGCAGCAGTGCAGTGTCTCCTCCGGGGGTTTACCTCTTGACGACTTGACATTAAACTGCTCGGGCTGTGGCTGTGGACAGGAAGCTCGGAATGAGCGGCGTGGATGCAATGCCACTGAGGTGGCACCGAGGATGGGACAGAAACGGAAAAAAAATAAGAAAAGGGGAAATAAAACAATCCTATAGTTGCGTTGTCTGTATGCCAGACACTCACATCATGCGTCTAACGATGGTGTTAGGAGCATGGTCTATGCAACAGGACCAGAGGAAGCTGAACACGATTCACTTCAATCAGAGGCAGATTTGACCCTACAGACCATGATGGCGCGCCCTTTCTTTCTTTTCCTTTCTTTCTGCCTACGCAGGCTGATACTCCTGCAGACACTCCCTGTATAGACAGGCAAGGATTAATTCCATCTATCCAACAAAGGGAGCGGAGTTTTGTGTGTATGTTTTTTTTTTTATCCCGCCATTAAGGCAGCCATACTCCAACTTCGCTGAAGGTGCATGCTATGCGTAACGTATCATCCAGACCAACGGCCAAACTGGCCTTCTCTTCCGAAAGTTGGTGATGGGATTTGACGTGTGTGCTAGATGTTATGCGCGCGTTCACACACGGAACCACGGTTTATAGTCTCATTCGAAGGACTGTATGGGAAGTGGAGTCAGAACCAATGTTAACTCCGAGGGAAAAATCACCCTGTACCGAAACGGCCCGGCAGAGATTCGAACCCGCGATCCCAGGATCACCAAGATTACGAGTCCGGCGCTCTACCACTGAGCTATGCCGGCCCCCGCGGCCTTTACTGACCTCGGATGTACAGAGAAGTGGCAAACGAAGAAACGGTCTCCGTGAAGCAGTGGTTAGCGGAGCGGAAAGCAGACTGGGAGGTCGTGGGTTCCAGTTCTGTCAAACTGTACCGGAAACACGTCAGGCAGCTCGAGTGCTTCTCCGACGACTCTCAATGGTATCAAATATCAGGGCGTACGTACGTGCGCGCGCGCACACACACACACACACACACACACACACACACACACACACACACACACACACACAGACAGAGACAGAGACAGAAACAGAGACATATCATTCTGAGATAACCCACAATCCTAGCCTGACTTGCTCTGTGGATTTTCCCCCCTGTGTGTGTGTGTGTGTGTGGTGTGTGTGTGTGTGTGTATGTGTGTGTGTGCGCATGCGCGCGCGCGCGCGCGTGTGTGTGTGTGCGTGCGTGCGTGTGTGTGTGTGTGTGTGTGTGTGTGTGGTGTGTGGTGTGTGTGTGTGTGTGTGTGCGTGTGTGTGAGAGTGCGCGCGCGCGTGTACGTATGCGTTTATTTCTTGTCTCTCTTTTTCACGCTGACCTCAGCAGTGCTGGCGGAATAGCCAAATACCTGACGTACCTTACTGACTGACGGAGGGATTCACTGATAGCCAGAGCTACCAACGTGCACATCCCCAGCGGGAGGGCTGTCCCGCTCGGCTAAATGTTCACAGCAATATAAGTACGAAGATAGCTGGCGTTCTACCCATTACACGTGTTTCACTGTGTGTGTGTGTGTGTGTGTGTGTGTGTGTGTGTGTGTGTGTGTGTGGGACAGTGAGAGAGGACAGAGACAGAGGAGAGAGACAGAGAGGAGGAGGAGGGCGGAGAGGA
>JADBJO010002608.1:15000-17500 GCA_016801955.1 Conus betulinus | reverse complement strand
AGACCTTAGTCCCCGCTAGTTTTCCCGTCATTCAGACTCGAGTTCCAGCGCACGAGTAAGCAAGAGTTGTCGCTCTTTGGTCATAGCGCACAAACACAAAGATTGTATACACTGCACGTGCAACCAACGCTCGAGAGCTTCGTCTCCATTATTTTTTTTACCGTTTTCCACCCCCCCCCCCCTCCTACGCCGCCCCCCCCCCCCCCTCCCTGTCTCCAGTTCGTCATATTCATCGTACTTTCGCAAAATGTTAGTGCAAAATATGGCGAAATCGTATGGGTAAACAGGTTGAGAGAGAGAGAGAGAGAGAGAGAGAGAGAGAGAGAACAATGAACAATCTTTATTTGTTCAGGCCCCAGCCCTAGAAATGAGGTCAAGTCAACACGTAGCAAAAAGACACAGACATTACAACCAATCAGCTTTCAAGCGTGAGACGGTTAACGAGTTTGCCTTAACTTCATGGCATTAAACAGAAATAGACCAAGCTTCAGAGAGAGAGAGAGAGAGAGAGAGAGCGAGCGAATCCCACTAAGCCCCCCCCCCCCCCCCCCCCCCGGACA
This sequence comes from Conus betulinus, assembly GCA_016801955.1. Lineage (NCBI taxonomy): Eukaryota > Metazoa > Mollusca > Gastropoda > Neogastropoda > Conidae > Conus > Conus betulinus. The sequence goes on along the minus strand of JADBJO010002608.1, from coordinate 16,940 downwards.
GCTGGTATACACTTTGCCACAATCCGTTGAACAGCTCTCTAAAAAAGCTGGTATACAAATTGCCACAATCCATTCAGCAACCCCTCTAAGACAGCCGGTATACACATTGCCACAATCCATTGAGCAGCCCTCTAAGACAGCCACTATACACATTGCCACAATCCACTGAGCAGCTCTTTAAGACAGCCGGTATACACATTGCCACAATCCACTGAGCAGCCTTCTATGACAGCCAGTATACACTTTGCGAAAATCCACTGAGCAGCCCTCTAAGACAGCCGGTATACACATTGCCACAATCCATTAAGCAGCCCTCTAGACAGTCAGTATATTGCCACAATCCACTGAACAGCCCTCTAAAACAGCTGACATACACTTTGCCACAATCCATTGAGCAGCTCTCTAAGACTGCTGGTATACACTTTGCCACAATCCATTGAGCAGCCTTCTAAGACAGCCAGTATACATTTTGCCACAATCCACTGAACAGCCCTCTAGACAGCCGGTATACACTTTGCCACAATCCATTGAGCAGCCCTTTAAGACAGCCGGTATACACTTTGCCACAATCCATTGAGCAGCCCTCTAAGACAGCCGTTATACACTTTGCCAAGACCCATTGAGACAACCGGTATACACATTGACCAAGATCCATTGAGCAGCCGTCTAGGCAACCGGTATACACTTTGCCAAGATCGTCAAGTAAGCTGCGAACACAACAGGGCGTGAACGGGAAATGTTTGACTGTCAATTTGGCAAACAGTCGTTACAAACTAACGGTGGTGACTGTTGACTGCTTGCTTCATCCTATCGCCCAACTACTCCCATGGCTTGTAGTGGCCGTGGTATCTATTTTTTTAGTTTGTTTTTTAACGTACATACTTTGTTGCCTTCTCCTCACCAACGGAAGAGCGGCGAAGGGTGGAGATATGTCGTGGGGTGCAGGCGGGGGGAGGGAGGTGGGAGAGGAGAGGGGAGCGGAAAGCTTTCGTGCGGGGAATTGTCATTTTCGGTAATGAGTTGTCACAAGTAGCCAATGCGCTGATGTGTCTGCATACAGTTACTGCAGGGCATACAAAGCTTGTCCCTGTCCGATTTACCTGCGTTCTTCTTCTTCTTCTTCTGCCTACGCAAGCTGACACACCAGCAGACACTCCCTATATAGACAGACAAGTATTAATCCCATCTGCCCAATACAGGGAGTGGAGTTTTGTGTGCATGACCGTTTTTTTTATCCTGCCATTAAGGCAGCCATACTCCATCTTCTGGGAAGGTGCATGCTATGTGTTACGTGTCATCCATACCAACGGCCAAACCGGCCTTCTCTTCCGAAAGTTGGTGACGGGATTTGACGTGTGTGCAAGATGTTATTTCTGCGTTCACACATGGAACCACGGTTTATAGTCTCATTTGATGAACTGTATGGGAAATGGAGTCTGAACCACTGTTAACTTCGAGGGGAAAAATCCCCCTGTAACGAAACGGCCCGGCGGAGATTCGAACCCGCAAACCCTTGGATTACGAGTCCGGCGCTCTACCAACTGAGCCATTTCGGCCCCCACCTGTGTTCCTATCCCGTGTGTCTTTTCGACCACGACAGTGGACTCCACGCACCAATGTCACACGCCCTCTCAGAGCTTGCCTTCACTGTGGAGTGCTGCTACATGGTAGAGGCAATGCGTGTTTTGCTGGGATCCCTCACAGACTGTTCGGCTGACTATTACGACCCACGTGCACCGTTTACATCAACATCTTGGCCTAATTCCCATCCGTGTGTCAAAGCGAATCCTTCTTTGTTTGCAGTTAACGTTCTCCACGGAGGTATTACTGCGCGTGGACAAGTCTATGTTCAATGTATCTGTTGAGCCAAAGGCACTGCTCTCTCTCTCTCTCTCTCTCTCTCTCTCTCTCTCTCTGTGTTAAGGCCACATATCGCAGTA
>JADBJO010002607.1:295000-299648 GCA_016801955.1 Conus betulinus | reverse complement strand
TCTTTTGTATGTTTTTTTTGCTTATTTTTTTTTTTTTTTTTTCTGCGAGCGCACGAGACAGACAAGACTGTTACGTCACAACTGTGAAAGGCCAATGAGTGTCTAACCGTGATTTGAAGATGTTAACTGTAGGGGCTGTTACTACGGAGTCAGGAAGACCATTCCAAACATCAATCACTCGAAGAGAAAAGTAGTTTCCCCTGATGTTCAGTCTGTGATGAACTTTGGATAGTTTCAAAGGAGTGTCCTCTGCTGTCCCTGTTGGTAAATAGTTCAAACCGTGGTTTATCACTCGGTAAATGCCATGTATAAACTTGTACAAGTCTATCATGTCACCCCTTTTTCTTCTGTGCTCCAGGCTGGAAGTTTGAGAGTAGAAAGACGCTCAGGATATGGTTTATTATCTTTAAGAGATGCTAAAAGTTTAGTTGCTCTGCGCTGAACATCTTCTACATCCTGGCACAGTGTTTTGTGGTAGGGTTGCCAGACAGAAATGTCCATACTCTAGTACTGGTCGTACAAGAGACTTGTACAGTTGTAGGAAAATATCTTCAGTCAGGAAGTCAAAGGAGCGACGGATGATACCAACAACTCCATTTGCTTTAGCAGTTGCCTTGGCCACATGTTCTCTGAAATTCAGTTTGTTGTCAATGTAAACCCCCAAGGTCCTTCTCAAACTTCACTTTCAGATAGAGTTGTGGTACATGTCTCACCTTCGATGTTTACTTCAGTCATGTGGTACACAGCATCTGACTTCTTGTTCCCCAGTTTCAGGACATGGCATTTTCAGGTGGAACTTCAATAGCCATTGTCTTGACCAACTTTGCAGTCTGTTTAGGTCTTCCTGTAAGACATGCGTAGCTCCTTCATCATCACTTCGTGCAAAGACCTTGGTATCGTCTGCAAAAAGGGTGTACTTTGAATGAGATTCGGCAGATCGTTAATATACAAGACAAACAAAATAGGTCCTAAGACACTCCCCTGGGGAATCCCACTCGAAACATTGGCTTCTTGTGACTGTGCGCCACTGACGACAACCCGCTGACGCCTGTTGTGTAGGAAGTCCTGTATCCAAAGTAGTATCTTCCCTTTGAAACCCATGCGCTTGAACTTTCAAAACAAGTAGTCTGTGTGGAACGCTATCAAACGCTTTCTGGAAGTCCATTTAAAGAATATAGACTGAGCCTCCATCATCTATCTAGACCCTTAGTCCATGTGTCCATGATGTCAAGAAGCTGAGTGATGCACGACCTCCCCTTTACAAATCCATGTTGTTTCTCACTAACAAGGTTGTTTTTTTCTAGGTGTTTGCCAAGTTGTTCTCTTACTAGTTTTTCCATTACTTTGCAGAGGGTGCATGTAAGGCTAACTGACCTGTAGTTATTAGCTAGCATTTTGCCGCCTTTCTTGAAGATAGGTGTGACCCGTGCCAACCGCCAGTCTTCTGGGATTTTTCCTTCGTTCAAGGATTTTTCTGAACAGCATGGCCACTGGGGTGGCAAGAACATCTGCAGTCTTGGACAAAAGCATTGGGTTTAGCCCATCGGGTTCCGAAGCCTTACGAGTGTTTAGATCTGCTAATAGTTTTCTGACTTTCTCAGTATCTATCTCAAAGTCACTTAACTCTTCATCGTAACTGCATTCCTGTGGTTCCGGCAGGTCCCCATCCTCTACTACGGTAAAGACATTATGAAAGAATGCATTCAAAATCTCACCTTTCTCTTGGTCCGACTTCGATTTACTGCCATCCTCTTTCTTCAAGTCTGCTACACCACTCCTTGTCTTGGCTTTGCTGCTTACATATGACCAGAAAAACCTTTGGATTTTGTTTTCGCTTGTACAGCTGGGGGCACTCGATAGATCCCCGTCTCGATAGATCCCCGTCTTGATGGATCCCCGTCTCGTCAGCTACTACTTGCTCCATTCGACGTTGTGCCTTTTGACATTCTTTTTATATTTGTTTCTTGCTTTGGCATACAGTTGATATTCTTTTCCATCCCTAGTCTCCAGCCAACGGCGGAATAGCTTGTCTTTTTTCCTCACCGATGTTAGGGTTCCCTTGTCCGTCCATTTCTTAAATCGTTTGCCAGAGTATTTTGTCTTTGGAACCTGTGCTGCTATAGCTGAATTTATCTCATCTTTGATTCTGGTCCACATCTCGTTAACGTTCAGGCTACTCAACTCTTTATCCCAATCAACATCTCCTAACTGTTTCCCAATTGCACCGAAATCCGCTTTTGAATAGTTGTGCATAACCTCTTTCGAATCTTCCTTACCACTACATGCCAAGTGTATGAACAGAGTCGCACGGTCACTTTTCCCTAAGCAAGCATACATGTTTATTTCACCGATAGTGTCCTCTCTGTTTGTCAGTACTAGGTCTATAAGGCTAGGTGCTTGTCCCTCTCTGATGCGGGTAGGTTCTCTCTGGTGCTGAATCAGATATGAATCCTTGCAGATCTTCAAGAACTGGGAGGCTGGGTGTCCTACTCCTGATCTACATGTTCTTTATTCCACTCAATTTCTGGATAGTTAAAGTCACCCAAGACGAGTAGATTCCCAGATTTAGGTGCTGCTGCCTTTGCTATCATGTCATTCAATTTGCCTGAATTTTCAACAGTACTACTGGGGCTTCTGTACACCGCAACCAGGGTCAGTGATTCTCCTCTCTGCAGCTGACATTCAATGAAAACTGACTCCTGGAAATCAGAGTTCAGATCTTCACACAACGACGGGTTCATGTTGCTTTTAAACACAGAGTGCCACTCCCCTACCGTTCTTATCAAGATTGTGAAAAAGATCGTAACCAAAGATGGCTATCTCTGACACTTGTACTGCATAACGACAGGTCTTTGGTTTCACTTCTGTGATGGCTAAAAATCATCTGGTTCATGGATTTCTATCATTGCTTGTAGTTCTGCTCTTTTGTTTAGTAAGGAATCGGAGTTGGTGTACAAACAAACACAAGACTTCACCAAGTGACTAGAAGAGGAAATAATTTTATCTTTTTTTCACATGACTAGTAGAAAGTTAAAAATATGTAATCTGATGTTGTCGTTTTGTTCAAGCTTCTTCCTTCTTGTCTTCCGTTGGTCTGTGAGGGTACTTCGCTATGTTGACAATCTGTCCGTTTCTTCTCATCCATCTCGCTTGCTCGTCCCCCGAAGCCTTGGAGTCTTCCCGTTTCTTCTTCATTTCTTTATACAGGTCTTCATCCTGTTTCCTCTCAGATGGGGTCATGTCTTTTCTCACTGTGACCTTTGTACACAACCTGGTGTCCCTGCCTTCTGACTCCGAGTCCAGTCCTCCTTCCTTTCTTGTTTTAGTGAATGCCTTTAATGTTTCATCCCTGGCAGACTGATTTTCGAAGGATATTCTTACAGGTCTGATTTTGCTCTGCGTCTTGCTCGCAGCGGGATTTCCCAGTATTCGGATATCAACTGGCTGATGAGGTTGATTAGTTTCACTAAGAAACTTCTCAACCTTGTCTTTGTCCTCCTCCTTCCTTCCATCATCAGTCTGAGCTGTACTTTCTGGCATCTTAAAGATCAACAAGTTGGTCTGCCTCCGAGCCTTGCCCTCTGCTTCAGCTACCTGCTCCTTGGTTTTAAGGGCAACAAGCTTCTCTACGTCGTCCTTTTTAAGAGTATTACTCTCTGCAGACTGGTTTTCCTTTTGGAAAATTTTCACCACATTTATCATGGGCTCTGTGAATTTTCCCTCCTCAATCTTCTTCACCCTGTCACAAACCTCAGTTACTGTTTCTGTAAGTTTGGCAACGTCGTGCTGGAGCTTTGTCATGTTACTGATGAATCTCGCTGCCAGTATGTTGCATGAACTGTTGCAATACCAATGAATCTGTGGCATCTTTGAGTTGCTGTCATTCTTGACAACTTCATAGACATCATCCGTGATTGCCTGACATGAAGCATGAAACCACCTATCACACAGTCCACACTGCACTGACTTTTGGTTGTCTTTTCCACTTTCTTACAATGACCACATTTCACAGTATCTGCTGCCGATGCCGAGCTCTTCCTCGTCGATATACTGCTCATTGTGGCGTAGACGAATAATGCAAGGCAAAAATTTCACTCACTCGAATTCGATAGGTAAACAGACCAGCACAAACCACTGGAAGTGCCCCAGATACAGCGCGGGAACAAGACACAGCAACAAAAACGTATTTGTACAAAACTTTTATCTAGTTTGCCTATCAGTCTTCACGAGTTGTTCCTAATTTCCCTAACAACTGGCTGCTTAAGATAATTTATGTTTAACACCAACAGTCTGGGAAATTTACTAATATTCCAGAGCCATCAGTCAAAGAACGTCTCTCCTCCAGGCATGCGCACTCCCTTTCACTTGCTATCTCTTGAGGTTGTTGTTTAGGATCGTACTTTGTATTATGAAGCAACTTGTTATTTTATTTGGTTTGCAACTCAAGACAAAAGGCTATGATGTATTTTGAGAAAAATTTCAAAATGGAGTGACTGATGGCGGAGAACAAAGCAAAATTTAGAAAGAGAGGGGGTTTAGTTACCGCCAAGGACATTGACAAACAAAGTGTCTTGTCCTGTGCTTTGTTTGTCAATGTCCTTGGCGGTAACTAACCCCCTCTCTTTCTAAATTTTGTATTTTGAGAAAG
>JADBJO010002607.1:277500-290000 GCA_016801955.1 Conus betulinus | reverse complement strand
GACGACGACGACGACGGCGGCATTTAAACAGAGAGTGTGCGAGAACCTGCCAACCTAAGCTGGTTCAAGCACGGAAGCAGACGGACTGCCACCAAAAACCCAGCCAGAGCTGCAGTGGAGCCAGCAAGACAAACAGCCCAATGATTCAGAATGTCTGGAACCACTGGACAGATCCAGTTTGGAGGTTGGTACTGAATGGTTACACCAGTGTTCTAGAAAGCGCGGGAAAATGTCCGTAAATAACTAGAGGCCGAGACTAGTCAGAGGGCAAGTTATGTCACACCTTCAACACAATTACTTGATCATCTACAACCTCAACACAATTATTTGATCATCTACAATCATCATGGTTTTATGTCGGGCTGATCATGTATAACGGAAGTCATGGAAACTAGGACAAACATCACTGACGAAACAGGGAAGGTAGACATCATCTACATGGATTACCAAAAAGCTTTTGATTCAGTGCCCCACGTGACCGAAACTCCTGGAGAATATAGTAGCACCAGGCATCCAAGGAAATATCCACAGACGGATAGAGGCCTTCATGCCATAACAGGAACAGTCGCTCGTTGTCAGTGGGATAGGTTCAGAGGAGGCAAAGGTTACCAGATGCATTCCCCAGGAGAATGTCCTAGCTCCAACATTGTTTGTTGTCATCATCAAAGAACTGGTCAACATTGTCAGAGGCAGTATTTTGCCGATGACACTGCAAGTTCTTCAGCATACGTTACACTACAGAGTGAAGTATTCATGAACTTCAGGAAGATTTAGACAGGCTGCAGGAATGGTCAGATACGTGACTGTTAAAGAGTTCAGTCAAGAAAAATACAATGTGATGAAACTGGATGGCAAAAACCTTACGCAATTACCACATGAAAGTGGGCAGTGCACACACACACACACACGCACACACACACACACACACACACACACACACACACACACACACACACACACACACACGATGCAACTAAACGTTAATGACGTGGAGAAGGATCTGGCTGTGAAGCGTGGTGCGACGTGATGTACAACGTCGAGCAAATAAAACTTTGGGTCATCTGAAAGATACGCCTCATATAGACAGGCCACAGACACTGTGACAGCCATGTTGCTAAAAATTAATGCGTCAAGGCCTTGCTTAAGGAGTCGAGTATTTATAGACTGGTGCAATTATATTGTTTTGAGAATTTCTATTGCGTCTGAAAGTTGATTCTCTTCATTTTCCTTCACATGGCCATCAAGGCACGAACCAGGTGGTTCCAAGCAGACAGATTACAGTCAAAGGAATGGAACTGTTTGGGAGCTTCCAGCTGGCGCTAAGATAGGGTCACTGGTGTGATTGAACATTGTATGCGATTTCATCTGAGGAAATGTCCCCAAACAAGGGGAATAATTGGTGGGGAGTTGTTCTTTTCATGAATTATTAGTTGAACATTATGCTGGCTCAAATTTAGGGCAGGCCTCAAAACGCTTACGTGGATTATACAGTGTTTTAGTGCAAAATCCTAATTGTGGTGTGTGGCCCGTACATGGCAAACCGTTTGGAGTTGTGGGCGCGTAATTGTCTCCATCACGGCAGCAAGAGTTGCTCTTCTTGTTTGTAATTTTCTGTTCTGCTCCCCGCCCAATAATTAAGACGCTTTCTCAGTGGTATTCTCTGCGACCACTCTTCAAAACACACTTTCTGTAAGATGTCTTCTGACTGGTAGTCTGTTCCGAAAAACTGTGGGGGCGGGGGTGGATGGGGGTGGGGGGTGGAGGGTAGGGGGAACAAACTGTAGCTTTTAAACTTCAATGTAAGACAAAATTGCTTGTGTGTGTGTGTGTGTGTGTGTGTGTGTGTGTGTGTGTGTGTGTGTGTGTGTGTGTGTGTGTGCGCGTGTACGTGCGTGCGTGCGTGCTGCTCAGAAAACGCTAGTAGCTTTAAATAGGACAACCCGGTCACACACACGCACACACACACACACTGAGAGAGAGAGAGAGAGAGAGAGAGAGAGAGAGAGAGAGAGAGAGAGAGAGAGAGAGAGAGAGAGAGAGAGAGAGAGAGAGAGAGAGACAGACAGACAGACAGAGAGAGGGAGAGATTTTGCTGTTGACGGCTCTGGATGTGGAAGCAAACACAATTTCTGCCTACAGTAAGAGATGACAGGCCGGGGGAGAAGCGACCGACCGCCAGGCCTTGGCCAGCAGAACGCCAGTGACCAGCAGACCAGCGGCTGTCTCTGTCGCCTGTTGTGTGCTGCTGACCTCATGGGCTGCCGCTGACTGCAGAAAGGAGTGGATAAAAATAAACACAAACACAACAACGTAACAGTCGACATGCGACTCTCACCTAATTGTTTAGTCACGGAAAACAAAAATGCTCTCTCTCTCTCTCTCTCTCTCTCTCTCTCTCTCTCTCTCACACACACACACACACACACACACCAAGATCCGCGTAAGCAATTATACTACCCACGTACTGTTAAATTAGCCGCAAGCGTGACTCTGTGTGTGTGTGTGTGTGTGTGTGTGTGTGTGTGTGTGTGTGTGTGTGTGTGTGTGTGTGCGAGCGTGCGTGCGTGCGTGCGTGCGTGCGTGTGTGTGTGTGTGTGTGTGTGTGTGTGTGTGTGTGTGTGTGAGAAATGCCCCGACATATTCCCCGATTGCCTCTCTTTTAAATTCTGGTCACAAGCAAAAAAAAAAAAAAAAAACAAAAAAAAAAAACAAACAAAAAAAAAAAACAACAACAAACTAAAAAAAAAACAAAAACGTCTTCTGTTGTATTTTAATCAGCCCGTAGAATGTAAGTATTCCCAATGGTGGGAGCAGGGAGCAGAACGGGGGGGGGGGGGGGGGGGGGGGGGGGGGATGGTGGCGATTTCATCCAACGTTTTATTTTGTCCACTATCACATGAGTGTGGTCGTTATTAGTGAACACTGCCTTGTACGTCGTGGTCTTTGGTCAAACAGATCAGTCTGCATCAATGCCTCTGATATAATCCTGGCCAGGGGTCTGAGACGTCTTGACGCAAGGGAACGGCCGATTCCAGTGGAAAGGAAAGTCCCCTCCACGTTGGAACCAGCTCTGCTACGTTTTTGCGACAATGGCAGTAAATGGACCCACTCTCACCATTTTTTTTCTTCTTCTTCTTCGACTCGTGAAGAGATCGTGCGGACTTGACGTCTATCAGCATTGGTGGACCGACGTGAGCTCAGTCTTGTTGCGAAACCTTTTAAAAAGAATAATTATTGAGAACAACTAGCTCACAGGTGTCAGCTAATTGAGTCAACCCATCGCAAGTTCGATTTGATGAAAAAGAAGCTATGTCGCTGTAAACTCGTGTCAGTATTTGATGAATTTTATGCCATTTTACTTACATTACTTCATACAAAGGGTTTTTGCTGACTAGAGTAATACACCTTAACCCGCTCACTCTCCTCCCTCCCACTATCCCCCCCCCCTCCCCTACTCCAATTAACGCCCCTCCATCCTCCGTACCCTGCTCTCCTTCCCCCCACTCCCATCGCCCACCCTGACCTGTATCCCACACGGGGGTTTTACCACCACCCCCCCCCCCCCCCCCTCCCTCCCAGTTGGTTAGCGCGCGCGGTGTGAAGAGGTCTGCGTCCGCCCAACCGCGGCAAGTACCCGCAGTAGGCCGTCAGATTACTCAGCCGTGAAAGCTTCCCCCTTCCCCCACACTCCACACTTCTCCCCGCTATAACCGTCAGCACCTCCATGCCGCCTCCACTTAGTGCGACGTAGGACCAGCAGGGTGTTCGGTCCCGGCAGACGAGCTGTCCGTGTGAGCCAGGGGACTTGTGAAATGTCAAACACTGCGGCCCCTTTTCCGGGACCTCCGATCCTAGGATGACCAGTCGCCGTTTGAGAGAGGAACACCCGAGAAGTCTTGAGTTTTACCCGAGAAAGGTTGTAACTGCCTGAGCAACTTCTTTTGCTTTGTTTTGAAGAGACGATGTTGATTGTAATGAAATCAGACTAGGTGAGTTTTGAACTGAGACAAAGGAATCAACAGCATCTGCTTTCTGGGGAGAAAAAAATAAAAAAAAAACGCACGAACAAACAAAACAAAAAAACGTATAGTATCGTAATTCGTGAGCACCCCCATACCGAGCCGTGAAGACTGTCAGAGCCTATTCAAAAAGATCGAAATAATGACAATAAGCGGAACTGCAACTCCCATGAAGAAATAACGAACCACAAAATTCGGTTGTGTTGAAAAAAAAAGCAAAAAAAAAAAAGCAAAAAAAACTGTTAATTCAGCAAACACCAAGTTTCAAGGGCAAGGAAAGACTGAAATAGCTACGACGCCCGTCTGCATTTTTTTTCTTTCTTTTTTTTTTCTTTTTTTTTTTCATGGAAGAGAGCAGAAAGTGTCGACAGCTGTTGGAGGTACCCCTTAATGCAGCGATCATCAACGGCTGTTTGAGTGATCACGTGGAGCAAGGCTACGCTTCACACAAGTACTTACTCCTTCAGCTCTCAGAGCGGCGGAGGAAAAACATCTGCGGCAGTATAAGGGAACCGCCAAAGGTAGCCGATACATCTTTTCAGGTCAGTCAAATGCTTTCACGCTGAAAAAAAAAGTGTTAATAAAATCTCTGTCAATTAACGAAGAACAAATTTCAGGGAAAAAAAGTACTGCAGACATTTTTTTTTTTTAACATAGAAGAGAATTTTCAAAACAGAAGACCCGAGAGAGAGCAAGAGAGGAATAAATCAGAAGAGCAAGATATCAACAACATCAGCAACAACAATAGCAACAACAGAAAAAAAAAAGGGGGACAATTGACATCAGTAACTTCAAGAAGCAATCTTGAGGCCAAAGAGGAGGGCATCATGCGGGACAGGACTGGGAGCAGCCATGATGGAAGTACCTTCACAGAGTACAGGCAAGTCCACCTCCAGTTGTCGGTCAGTGACGATGCTGTTGCTGTGGCTGACGGTGGTGATGGCGGAGTGGGGTGTGTGTGGGGCGGTGCCTGTGCCTCCATCTATACGCATTGTGGTGCGTGTGCGAAAAAGACGAGCCACCAACTGGGAACCCTGGCAACTCAACAGCAGTGAGTAATGTCAGTTCGTCCGTGTTCGATCCTGGCGCTTTACTGGCTGGAACTGATCAGCAGACAGACAGACAGACAGACAGACAGACAGACACACACACACACACACACACACACACACACACACACCACAAATTGCATATCCACTTGACCGAGATATTCCCCCTCCTCCCCATTCCGCGTCTCTCCCTTCTTCCCCCACACCCCTCCAACTCTGCCTTTCTTCCCGCGCTCTTCAGTGTGTGTGTGTGTGTGTGTGTGTGTGTGTGTGTGTGTGTGTGTGTGTGTGTGTGTGTGTGTGCTCGCGCGCGCGCGTGCGCATGCCCATGGATTTGTGTGTGTGTGTGTGTGTGTGTGTGTGTGTGTGTGTGTGTGTGTGTGTGTTCGCGCACATGCACACACGTGATGGTATGCGGGGTTTGGAGGGGGTAAGTGAGTGGATGTTTATTCCACATTACTGAATTGTTTGCAGTGCAGTCTGCACCAGGTTTTCCGTGTGGTCAAAACGAGCTGAACATTGAAGAAAAGGTCTGAATGACCGGAGACTGTGACTGTTCATTTGTTTGGGCAGGGTGTTCAGTGTGCAGGGTGTTCAGTGTGCAGGGTTTTCAGTGTGCAAGGGTTGTTTTCCCCCATTTCTAGCTCTATTCATTTTTCCAGCCTTTGTTCAGTTTCGTTTTATTTGGTTTGCATTTTGTTACTGCGCAACATATGCTATCTGGCACCGTGTGTCATCTCAAGTAAGGAAACGAACTACCCTTTGGGTCTCTTTTAAGAAAACACTATGCCACATCCATGAAACGCCATCCTTCTATAGGATACACTGGAGAATTTCATCTCGTTCACCGCATCAAAGTAAAGCAGCATTATCCCACAAAAAGGTACACTTCAGAATTTCATTTCGTTCACCGTGTCAAAGGAAAGTAGCATTATTCCACAAAAAAGTACACTTCAGAATTTCATCTCGTTCACCGCGTCAAAGGAAAGTAGCATAATCCCATAAAAAGTACACTTTAGAATTTCATCTCATTAGCCGCACCAGATGAGTGTAGCCTAACATCATTTCTCAAAAGGATATTCAGATGAACCTTACCTCCCTGACCGCCCCAATCAATGTAGCAATACCTCTCAACTGGATATTCTGCAGAATTTCATTTTACTAACTGCACCAGACTAGTGATACATTATCTATCAAACGATTCTGGGATGAATTTTATCTCATTAACCGCACAAGATCAATGTTACGTCATCTGTTCGTACAATGCTCTGAAGAATTTTATCTCATGAACCACACCAGATCACAAATGTGGCACCAATAGGATACTTTGAAAATTTTCATCCCCCGTAGAGGTTCTGTCGTGTCACATTCGGTGGCCATTACACAAGAGCACCTGTCAGGGAGCAGTTACGTCCCTTCACGTCAGGAATGTCCTGTGTATGTCTGCACCCTGTATGAAAACAGCACAGGCTTCCAAGGGTGGTGAGAGATTTTTCCTAGCTGGTCTGTTCGGCAGTTGACAGTACTTGTCTGAGTGGAGGGGACAGGGACACCGTCAGAATGCGCACCACAAACCTTGGTATTGTAAACCATTTTCTGCACACATGAAGATAAGACTAGAGCCCTTGACGGTTTCTCAGTCAGTATATTACTAGTTTGGCATCTAGAAACTTCAACATTGGCTGGCTTGTGGATTCTGAGCCGACAAACGACTCCATCAGACACAGTGAAGGTCCTCCCAATAGAGTTGGAGTCATCCTGCAGACAGACAGACAAACAGGCAGACAGACAGGCAGACAGACAGGCAGACAGACAGGCAGACAGACAAACAGCCAGCCAAAACAGGCAAACAAACAGGCAGACAGACAGACAAACAAACAGGCAGACAGGCAGACGAACAGGCAAACAAACAGGCAGACAGGCAGACGAACAGGACCCACAACAATACCCTGCTTGGCAGAGCTTACCCTTAGCTCCAAAGTCACAAACGCACAACACCATTAACGATATACGCACACAAATGACGTAGAATGATTATGTTGGTAATGTCGGGGCGAGAGCAGATTATTTCTTCAAACTGGAACATTTCCAGGCAACATTCAGGTATGACCAGAAAACTGCAGCCACCCGCCACACACCCGTGACCAGAAAACTGCAGCCACCCGCCACTCACCCGTGACAGAAAACTGCAGCCACCCGCCACACACCCGTTCCCAAGACACATGACATCTTCATAATTTTAGCGTATATCACAATGTTTCGTGCAATGCATTTACATCCTTTCACATAATGCACACATCACGTCTCTTCACATGACGCATTACACCCATGCACATACAGCATCAGTCCGTTCTCGCCCTGCATTGCATCCACTCACATAAGGTGTCAATCCGCTCACATGTTGCATCCCACCCGTTCAGCTGGCGTACACCTCCGTGTACTAGATGCATGACAGGCGGAGGGAGGAATACGTCCTGATAACGGCGGAGGGCCAGACTAAGGGGAGGTGGGGGGGGGGGGGGGAGGGGGTACACAGACCTCAGCCTGATACAGACAGCTCTCCTGCCCTGGCACCTTGCTGATGAACTAGCCAGACGTGTCTGGAGACGGTGAGCTGCTTCTCTGAGGCCGATCTGTGCAGCTGCCACAGAGCGCAAGTGTGGCGTTGAAATAGATTGGGGGGGGGGGGGGGGGGGGGGGGGGGGGGGGGGGGGGGGGGGGCGTTCGTTAGGAGGGACGGGTGAGGAGGGATGGATGAGAAACCAGTGAAAAGATGCTCGAGGAAGGGGAGATCGTGGGAAAAGCGTGCGTGCGTGCGTGCGTGCGTGCGTGCGTGCGTGTGTGTGTGTTTAATCTTTGCAGTTTCTGGTAAATCATCAGCTAAGATTGACGAAATCATTAACTTCCGTAAAACTGCGCAACACCCTCTGGTCTAATGTTTGCCAGTTTACTTTTTTTTTTTTTTTCAGTTGCCGTGTAGCAGGTTTTTGGCGGATGCGTATTTTCACCCCATTATATATCCGTGTAAACATTTGAGTTTTGCCTTTTTCTTTTGGATTCATGTGATATTGGTTTCATGTTACTGGATTCTTACTCTCTAGAAAAAAGACTTTTTTCAGGGATTCCATGGATTTTATGTATTTATTGGAATTTATCATCTGTCCTGGTTTTAGAATCAGTGACAAAGATTTATTTTCACGTTGTTTTTTTTTTTTTTTTTGTCTGCACGGATGGGAGTAGGATGAATTGGAAATGCTTTCTGTTCATCTCACCAGAAAATCTTTCTTCTTTCCTGATTGGCTGGGCTCCGTGTCTATCGCTATTGGCTCGGCTCCGTGTCTACCGCTATTGGCTGGGCTCCGTGTCTATCGCTATTGGCTGGGCTCCGTGTCTATCGCTAGTGGCTCGGCTCCGTGTCTATCGCTATTGGCTGGGCTCCGTGTCTATCGCTATTGGCTCGGCTCCGTGTCTATCGCTATTGGCTCGGCTCCGTGTCTGTCGCTATTGGCTTGGCTTGGTGTCTATCGCTACTGGCTCGGCTCCGTGTCTATCGCTGCTACCCAGCCAGGCACCGGACCGCATCACGCCTTCACCACGTTGGACAGAAACAAATCGTAATGGAGCCCTGTCATGTCCAGAGTACATCTATTTACAGAGTACGAACAGTTTAACACTCGGTGACTTCACTACTGATATTATAACTATTGTCATCTAGAATGATCATTAATATCATTTACTGTGACAAGGGAAAAAAAAAAAGTAGAAGACTTTCTACTGAGACAACAAAGGCAGAAAAGCAAACAAAGAACTTGAACAACAGTGTATAAAAAAAAAAAGGTAGAGGCAACAAACAAACAAACAAACAAATCAGAGTGAGAGTAACCGACATTTATGGGGACATTTCTGGCGCGTCCTTTACAGAAGACATCGGCAGTGTAGTTTTGCTCAGTTCACAAGAGGTGATTATTCACTGGCAAAGAACACGAAGGAGTGCTGTTATCTGATTATCGACATAGGCCTAACAACTTAAAACAACACACACACACACACACACACACACACACACACACACACACACACACACACACACACACAAGCACATCTCCTTTTACCTCTGTCTTGATTAATCTCCCCACACAGGGTAACCTAGGAAAACTAAGCAAACGCAAATAACTAAAGCGACCCCCCACATTCCTCTCTTCTCTCAGCTCTTGGAGAGCAGGGGACCACTGGCCCTTCACCCATTCTGTGGCGCCATCCACAGCCTACCTGCAATGGGGGGCTTCTCCTGTGTGGGTCTCCTGCGTCTGACCTGCTGACCTGCAACTGCGTAACACTGCGTGGCTACACACCAACTGACAGCTGCACGACACTGCTTGACAAGCCTGACTGGGCAAAGCTCCTGCTCTGTTTCTGTAGCGGTGACACGAAGTGGAAAGAAAGGAAAGCATCTGACAGAGTGCAGGCAATTTGTCCTTTGAACATTGACCTTTTTCTCCGGAACAGGCGATCACGTGACTTCTTCCCACTTCTAATCAAGGCAACTAATGTATGTTCATTTTGTTTTCGTTATGTACAGTATTTGACTTTTTCGCGATCTGTGTTCAAAGCTGGTGTTTAAGTCAGGTCACGTTATTTACAGCCGGAAACTCTCGCCCAGGGAGCTGACTGGTAGACCAATCAAACTCACTGATCTAGACCACACGACTCCAAAGTCCGGTAACTCAGAGCGGAAGGAACTGCTTTCTTCACGGCTCCACTGCAAACGTACTTGAGGTTCTCTGCTCTTCACTGAAGCGAAGAGCGAATAGGGGAAGGATAGAAAAAAAAAAAAAAGAGGTGAGAGAGAGAGAGAGAGAGAGAGAGAGAGAGAGAGAGAGAGAGAGAGAGAGCTGCTTGCCCGTGAAGTGGCCGTTAGCGCATGACTGATGAATGTGTCCCCTTCTTCTTCCCATTCCTTTCCGTCACCCTTCAGCCGTCAGTCCGTGGGTTTGTTCCCCCTGTGAAGGCCCAGTCTGTCACTCGCTCCACGCCCTGCCGTGCCCGTCCCTGTAAAGTAAATAGGACACAGCTGCTGGCTGTGAAGTCAGTTGTGTGAAAACCCTGTCGAACGGAATGAAGTTGTGTTCCTGATCCGAGCCCTTCTTCATGGAGCCAGCTTGGTCGCGGGTAGTGTACGCTTCCCTGGCAAGAGGTCTTCGCTCTCTAGCCAGCCTGTAGGAATCCAGGCAAACAAATCGCTGCGTTCGAACATGAAATAAAGCTTAGGCCTGTAATGCACCGTGTGTGCGCGTAGTCAGTAAGTGGTCATCTGCGACAATTGCACGCGAACGCACATTTGTCGTGCACGCTCTCAAAAAGGCGCACACACGAGCGTGCGCGCGCGTGCGCTCACAAACACATACACACAAAGATATATATATATATATATATATATATATATATATATATAGAGAGAGAGAGAGAGAGAGAGAGAGAGAGAGAGGATAAATTCGGGCATATGATTAGGACTTAGAATTCTTTCAGAATCTTTCATATTTTCGGTTGAGAGAGTGCTGTAGGTTTGTTAACTATTAGCACAGAATCCCCTTATTTTGAATGTTTGATTTTCTTTCTTTTTCAGTTTGTTTTAATCAACTCTTCCAGTTTTGTGTTCGACAGAAAAGCTCTGAAGATTAAGACTTTCTTTCTTTTTTTTTCGTTTTAATTAAACTTGTGTTCGTCGAATTCATCTACTAAACATGTCTTAAGCTCACTCACGTCTACATGGTTGAAATAGAGACATTGGTGACAACTTTCTGCATGACGCGGTAGAACAGTGTTCAGATGGTTTCTACTTTCTCCTGTATCCTCACAGGTTACCTCACTTTCTCTCATTTCAGACCATCTCTTCCCACGCTATCTAGTCTTTTCATAACTTGCGTTTCCTATTTTCTCCCACTTTTTCTAATTTTACACCGTCTTTCCCCCATATGACTCCACTTTTTTCCCCCCAGTTTTCCCCGTCCTTTCCGACCTTACCCCTCTTTTCCCTGCTGTACCCCACATCTTCCATCTTTACCCCAATTTTTCCTATTCATCCCATCTTTCCCTGCTTACACTCATTTGGTTCCAGCGTTTACGTATCTGCGTTCTCCCCCCCCCCTCCCCCCCCCCGCCCCCACGTTTTGATATACATCTCGACCTTTTCCTGCTGAAACTGGTGACGTGGGTGGTGATGTGGGTGGACATGGCGGTCTGAACGGGAAAATACCACTTCCGGTGACTAACGCGCAGTATATACGTTGTTTCGTGTGACCCAGCAGATGACGTGACTTCCGACTGTCAGCTGTGACATCATCACAACATGAAATGCGTTCATATCTTACACTGATAAAGAATTACAGACCACACTCGCCAACGATCGATGCCCAAGGCTTGATTTCACGCAGATCAAACTTCAGGTCGCACACTGTGACGGGGAAGAAAAATACTTACAACACTATGCGCCAAAGTGTGCCATTTCTGTTGTGTTGTCATGTCATTACAACTGAATTTGTTGCTGCCCAAAATGTGTAGCTAAACATCTGGATACCCTCCGAAGCAGACACTGACTGTGGGTGGACACTGACTGTGGGTGGCTGAATGACGTGAAGTCAAAAGAGGATGAAAGGAGTGAAAAAGTGTGTGATACTGGCGGAACGACACACACTGAAGGCGATAGAAGCTGCAAAGTATGTAACAACGGCTACACCACGCATGCAGTAAAGAGCAGCAAAGAAGTAGGAATTACGATACACAGCAAAGAGGATAAACAGAGTACTGCAACCATACATTTTGTGACAAGGATAAAGGCAGTGAAGTATGTAATACCTGCTGATCGACTCGTAACGTGAAGATGATACAAGAAGCGAAGAATGGCTTATTGACACACATATGAAGTGGATATAGGAGCAAAGAATGGAATAGACGATTGTTCCCTACACATAATAAATAGTACATACTTCATAGAAAGTGTGTCGTAAAGATAATAAAGGACTGGCTGAACGACACATGTATTTAAGGGGATAAAGGGAAGTAAAGTATGCGACAGTGGCTGATCAACACATAGTGAAGAGGACACATATTGCTGGCTGATCAACACATAGTAAAGAGGACACACATTGCTGGCTGATCAACACATAATAAAGAGGACACACATTGCTGGCTGATCAACACAGAGTAAAGAGGACACACATTGCTGGCTGATCAACACATAGTAAAGAGGACACAGGAGCACAGTGTGTATTGCTGGCTGATCAACACATAGTGAAGAGGACACAGGAGCACAGTGTTTACTGCTGGCTGATCAACACATAGTAAAGAGGACACAGGAGCAGAGTACGTATTGCTGGCTATCAACACATTTAGTAAAGGGGATAAAAAGAGGAAAAAAGTATGTAATACTGTTTGG
>JADBJO010002607.1:267500-270000 GCA_016801955.1 Conus betulinus | reverse complement strand
GTACCATTCTCTTTTCACGTGCCAAGAAGTACCGCATTGTGGTTCTCATTCCAAAGAGGGCAGGTAGACCCTGAAAACACGTTGGTATCGCAGGTTTTTTTTTTGAACACCCCATCTTTTTATGTCCATTCTTTTCAGCACTCTGTCCTTTGCCTTCCGGGTACATGGCTCCCTCCCTGGCCCTGTGGCGACAAACACCTCAGCATTCCAACCACATTCCGCCTGGCCCCCAAAGCCTGCACCATAAAAGGCTGATGACACCACAAAAATGCACGTGGACCGCTCTAGCTCGCTCTCAGTGACGTCAGTGTGAAGGCCCGACCGTTTATGACTCTGTCAAAGAGACGTCAGGCGTTGGATCTGAAGAGGAGTTCAGCCAGTGCCACTTTCCCCTCCGTTCACCACAGGTGTCGTTCACCGAAATCACTGTTCTCTCCTTCGACTGCAAGTTCGTTCAGCCTGTATCAGTTTTTTTTTTCCCCTCTTTTTACTGCAAATTCATTCAGCCAATATAACTGTTTTCTCCTGTTACTACAAATTCATTCAGCCAGTATCACTGTTTCTTCTGTTACTACAAATACATTCAGCCAATATCACTGTTTCCTTCTGTTACTACAAATTCATTCAGCCAATATCACTGTTTCTTCTGTTACTATAAATTCATTCAGCCAATATCACTGTTTCTTCTGTTACTACAAATTCATTCAGCCAGTACCACTGTTTCCTTCTGTTACTACAAATTCGTTAAGCCAATGTCACTGTTTTCTCCTATTACTACAAATTCATTCGGCCAATATCACTGTTTCTTCCTGTTACTACAAATTCATTCAGCCAGTGTCTCTCTGTCTCTTCCTGTTAACAACAAATTCGTTTAGCCAATATCACTGTTTCCTCTTTTTATTACAGGTAACAATCTACCTACCTCAGTTGATATCTGGCGTAGAAATTATCAGCCTAGTTGTGTATTGATATCTAGGGTAGAAAAGTATGGAGACAGTAAATTAAAGTAGGGAAGGTTGGGGAAAGTAGGGAAATATAGGGCTAAAACAGAACTGGTCAAACTCGCCTAGGTGTACAGTGAGCACTTCGTCTTTTGTATGTGCGTGTGTGTGTGTGTGTGTGTGTGTGTGTGTGTGTGTGTTAGCTTGTGTATTAAAGACTGACCAGCCAGTCAATAGCACCGAACAGCAAGTTATTTTCTGCCTCGCTGAAGAATGACAGACTTTCGTTCGCACACGTGGCGAACACACACACACACACACACACACACACACACACACATACGCGTGCGCCCGCACACACACACACACACACACACACACACACACACACACACACACACGCACACCACGCTTTGCAAAGATGTTAGTAAGGCCCACTCTCAACCCGTCTGTTTGATTTCCGTTCCTGTTGACATCGCAGTGGGAAGAGACCCGGCGGAGTAGCGTGGGTGCAGAATGTACGGGTTGGAGGCGAAGAGAGAGAGGGACAAAGAGTGATATTTGTTACGGTGGACACATACGAGAGAACGAATGAAAGGTGGAGACGAAGAAGACTACTGACAGTGAACAGACCGAAGATAGCTAGCCCCTACAGTGTATTAACACCAACAAAAAACGGTTAACGTTGCCTGTTTATCCGGCAAATGACATGATATTACGCCAAACGGTTTTTAAACTTGAACGAATATTTCTAGTTCCTTATATTCTTTTCTTACTTTTTTTTTTTTTTTTTTTTTTTTTTTTTGCTGTCCCAACCTCCGCGCGACTTCAGAGGCAGCGCACCTACGCCGCTCATTCCGACACCCCGTCCACAGCCATAGCCCGGTCGGCCCCGCCGCAGCCCCGGCACCGGCAATCCACAGGGAGCGGTCAATGTCAAGTCGTCGAGAGGCAACCCCACCGGAGGAGACACTGCACTGCTGCCGAGTCACTTCGGTGGTGTTCAGTGGCGCCTGTTCTGATCTAACATACGCAGGACACCACCTACTAAGCCCCCTACTGACGACAATAATTGCTTAGTCGCGGAGCCGGCGTGAGTGAGCTCTCCCCCCGGAGGGTGCCACCACGTCCGTCCAACGACAGCCCCCATGGACCCGCCGATACCGGTGACCCCGACGGAACCAAACCAAGGCCACAGACGTGGAGAGGACATCGAAACTGAGGTCACCATGAGAGCAGGGCATGAAGGGCCACAGAACCTGAGACATCTTTTTTTAATGCTGATCGATGAGAATGAGGATGATTAAGATGATACTACGGATTTCCATTTCGGTCTGAGAGACTACATGACAGGGCTGTACTCTACGCTTCCTTTCATAATATATCCCGGCGTCAACCAGGCCCGAGAGATACAGGCACCTGCAGTGTTGGTCAGGACATTTGAGCAACACTCTCAGAAACGCATCCATACGTGGATGAAAACTCGACTGTGTGGTCCCAGTCTTCCCAACTGAGCCCGTAGCAAACTCAACTCTGGGTAGGAGCCGGTCGGGGCAGAA
>JADBJO010002607.1:255000-262500 GCA_016801955.1 Conus betulinus | reverse complement strand
GTAAGCACGCTGTTTTGTCAGTAACAAATAGATGCATGAGATAGACGGCTGAAGATATGAATACGCTCATGAAGCATACGCCCACTTGCATGCACGCCTATGGCGTACAAAAGTCGACAGCGTTGCAAGTGTCGTTTCATTATTGATTTTAAACAAAGTATACACATAACACAACATGAACACAAAACGGTGATGTGCGCGTGTTCGCCTGACCGCGCGCATACAGATACAAACGAATAAAACGCGGTTCCAAACACACGTTCTGTCAAACAGCAGATTTACGTTCTCAAATCAACTGCAGTAGTACACGGATGCCAATCTCTCGTGGGAGTGAGGCCTTTACACCGTGGACGAAGCAGCTATCTGTGTGTTTAGAACTTAAGTTGAGCGGGGGCATGTCTGCTCAGCGGCTGTCATTACTGAGTATGTGAACAGCACATTGGAATACTTTGGGGTTATGCACATGGGTATACCCCTTTTCTGCACTTCTATGTTGCTGCACGTTCTTGTTAGGAGAAAATTCGTGGTATCTTGCGATGCTCTGCCTGTCTGTCTCTCTCAGTCGTCTGTCTCGCAACCTTGCGATTCTCAGTCTGTCTGTCTCTAAACAGTCGTCGATCTCGCAACCTTGCGTCTCTCAATCTTGCGATTCTCTCAGTCTGTCTGTCTCTCAACCTTGCGATTCTCAGTCTGCCTGTCTCTCAGTCTTGCGATTCTCCGCCAGTCAGTCTCTCTCAGTCTGTCTGTCGCTCTCAGTTTGTGTGTCTGTCTGTCTGTCTCAATCATAAATACTGATCTACAGTCATACTTTAATTCTTTTCATGTCAATGAAACCATGAGATTTTTCAGTATGAATAAAGAGTTTCCTTAGATCAGTATTGCTCAGAAATTTAAGACCTTAAGGAACGTAACTCAAGAAACTAAAGGAATCAGTCTTTTCAAAACACCAACTGTCACTATCTGTCAAAGTTTGGTTTGCCCGCTTTGAATCTTATACATCTGTTTTCACTTTTTTTTCCTCAGCTGTACCGTGTTCAAAATGCAACAAGTAGCAAGCACTGTAAACATAGCCTTGTACTGCAACAATAAGAATTATATTGCATTTAGAATTGTCGCACGCACACACACACATAAAGTAGACACACACACACACACACACACACACACACACACACGCATGCACGCACGCACGCACGCACGCACACACACACACACCCCTGCACCCCCCATCCCCTTAGCACAGCAGGATTAATTTCGCATCTTGAAATATATTCACTTTCCTTCTTCACACATCTTTTGTTGTTGTTGTTGTTTTGAGGGATGGGGTAGTGTGGCGGAGATGGCGTGTGGAGGTGGGGGGTAGGCGCATGTCGCGAGCCATGTGTCGTACAAAGCTGAAACGTGTTCATTTCAGTTTCAAATGTTACTTATCGTGCCGAGGGACCTATACCTTCGAGGAACTAGCGCCACAGGATGGAGAGGAATACATGCAGACAGATTGGAAACAGTACTTTGATGCTCGTATTTGAAAGGCGAGTGACTGCAGGTGGAAACTGAAACAGGAGAACAAAGCAGCGTTATCATGGAGCCAAGACTAAGGGAGCGACCCACTGACAGCACAGAATTACGTTAAGACCTTGAGGTCTCTTTTACAGGTGAAGCAAATGCGCAACAAAGAAATTGATGAAGGCATTTAGTGAGCGAGGGAGTGAGTGAGTAAGTAAGTGTGCGTGCGTGTGTGTGTGTGTGTGTGTGTGTGTGTGTGTGTGTGTGTGTGTGTGTTGTGTGTGTGTGTGCGTGTGTGTGTGTGTGTGTGTGTTGTGTGTGTGTGTAACTTTATGTATGTGTTTCTGTGCTTGTGTATGTGTGCAAGTATGTCTCATGCGCGCGTGCGCATGCGAAAGAGAGAGAGAGAGAGAGAGAGAGAGAGAGAGAGGGGGGGGGGGGGGGGGGGGGGGGGGGGGGGGGGGGGGGAGAAGGGTCGCGAGATCAATTCTCTGAGCAAATTTTCGCTACTTAAATAGTAAAGCAGTCAATCTGCATAAACTGTCTACAGACACACACTTCCTTGTTTCAACCCGAATTAATTTAACAAACCTCATAATGTTTGTGGCTCCAGTTTCTGAGAGAGAGAGAGAGAGAGAGAGAGAGAGAGAGAGAGAGAGAGAGAGAGAATGAGACACAATGCACACACCACCCGAAAGAAGGAGAAAAAAAAGTGTTAAAAACCTTCAAACCATCAACGCAAACAAAATTGTAAATGCTGTACCATATCTGTTTTCGCTGCCTGTAAATATTTCTCTCAATAGTGTAAAGGTTCTAGCAATGGAGATATTTCCTATTAAACAGCATCCTAATGCAATGCATATCCAGTGAATATAAATCTATTTTTTAATACTTAAAATTGTCTCAGGAAACATGTGCAAAACATTAAGTACATTATGTTTACTGATAAATCAATAATTCGTTATTGTTATCGTTGTCGAGTGTATTACTCGGTACGTTCAAATTTTTTTTTTTTTTTTTAAATATGATTTTGCCTCTCAATTGATTCCGTGTCAGAAATTGTATGGAAAATCACTCTTTTAATTCAGCCCCATGATAAACGTTCGGTTTTTTTTTTTTTTTTTTTTGATAAATCTTACGACATTGCTATCCTAAAAATAGCAAACAAGATATATTCAATCAAATCTTATTTCACCCGCCCCCTCCTCAGTTCCTTCTTCCCGTAATTATCAAATTAAAGCGGGCACCTTGCTTTCTTTGGCGTAGCGTAGCGAAGCAGCGTCAGCAGACGATGTTGCCGTCTGCTCCAAATATCAGCAATGTCACGTGATCAGGAAAAAGTAAAAGAAAAAGAAAACCGCCGATTTCAAGTCTAACGCGATATAACTTTTTAAAAATGTTTTTTTTTTTTTTTTTTAATTACGTATCTTAAAGCTTACATAAGCATCTTGGTTATCACTTCGAAACAATCGTTTTGATCTCAAGGCCTAGTGGCATTGAATTAATGACGGAGTTTGTCAACTTGCATGTCGACTGGAATTCTGCACCAATCACTGCTTCGAACACACTAATTATTAATGAAACTGAAATTATATGCGAATGAAACAGCATAGCAAGTAATGTCTCTTGCCATACGTGCCTCCATTTTTTTTTTCCTAGTCTGACACGGCGTAATGCTCGGTTCTTTTGTCCTGAACAGTGTTGCCATCGTCTGCCATTTTCACACGCATCGCTGTTGACCAGAGTTAGCTCCCTTAAGAAAACAGATTTGTAGTAGGCGTTCAAACATTGCGCAAAGCTGAATCAGACAACTCAATTTAAGAGATGAGCAATCTTTCGAACTGAAGAGTCAAAATGTGTTTTAAAAGCTCCGCATCGCATGTTTACCGACCTACCCAAAATTGAAACACGCATACTATACAGCCATTGCTGAATTGACACAGATGTATGTTGATGATGAACTGGTAGTCCTGAACTGTTCACAATTTTGAAACGCATGGAAACAAATGAGAATGGAAACATTAACATTGATTCCCTTAATTCTCGGGTGATTTCATAAATGTTCAAACTCAAATCAGCTCGACAATATGCAATGGTGATTAAAACACAAACAAAATTGGTCGGCCGATTGTCTTGCAAAGAAGGTTTTAAGCACCAAATTCAATGTTTATTCAACGTCCCGAAGATACAGTAGGAACAAATTAAAATACATGTTATGTCTGCTTTGTCTATTTTATAGGGACTGTCAACAGATGTCTTGTCGACTGATAATTTCATTATGACTGATTTGATCTGTGGTAAAAGCCCAGTTTGTTTTCTTATCAAGATCTTTCATTAAGGTCGTGGAAGGCCTATATCAAATGTACAAGATGAATTATCCCGAAACATGCACATTTTGCCATTTTGCAAAACGAATGGCAATTAGTTCGCTCGGCTGAATCTGTTGTTATCTTATCATGTATAGCTGGGCCATGCAAGCACACCACCTAACATGAACGTCAAGTCAAGCAAATGTATATAAACTTCATCGTTAGTGAGAAAGAGTCACTTCCCCTGATGGATAAGCAGACGACAGTTTTCAAGGCCAGTGTCAAAAACTGATAACCATGTACCATGTCTTTTCATTTCACAGTTGTGGAATGAAGGAATTCAAAGCTGCTCTACTATTATTGAAACACTGAACTTTCCTGACCGGACAGTTTACAGAGTTACAGGGCACATTAAAGCAGGTATCTGTGTCGATCGGAGAGAACGCCAAGGTGGTAGACCGAACGCTGCCACTTCAGAGTGCTCAGGACTAACACTAACGTCTCGTACTGCTCAAATCGTGCGGTGCGGGCCATTGACTGAAGACTGTAGAGAACATGTCAGTGCGTGAGAGAAAGGGAAGACGTAGCAGTTTCTCAAGCTACTGTCAACAGACAGCTACACCGGGTGAATAACATGAAAACACGGGGAAAGAAGTCACCACCTTCAAAGCTCTCAGACGAGGTACACAGATAGAAGCCTCTGAGCTGGTGCCACCACCAACATGAAGACTTCACTTGGGACAACGTGATCTTTTCTGATGAATGTTCTGTCTGGATTTGCTTTCCCGAAATGAAAGTTTGGACGATAGATTTTTTTTTTTTGTGTGACCTCAGTGTACCAGCGACCGAAACACAGCCAGAAATTTCATCTCAGTTGTGGGGTGTCGGCAAGAGGTGCTGTACCATGGTGTGTACCAGTTCACAGGAAACCTCACAAAGGGACCGATACACTGATATACAACAGGCACACCTGCTGCTATTCACCCAGGTCTTGTACCGCGAGGGGTATATATTTAGGTATATATATGCCTATATGTACGCACATGGAAGGACACAAACACATATGCATAAGCACTCACACACACAGTGTGAGCAAACACTCGAAGAGAGAGAGAGAGAGAGAGAGAGAGAGAGAGAGAGAGAGAGAGAGAGAGAGAGTCTAATTTAAACGTAGTAACTCGTAGCATGAGAGAGAGAGAGAGAGAGAGAGAGAGAGAGAGAGAGAGAGAGAGAGAGTCTAATTTTAAACGTAGGAACTCGTAGCGTGAGAGAGAGAGAGAGTAATTTCAAACATAGGAACTCGTAGCATGGGAGAGAGAGAGAGAGAGAGAGAGAGAGAGAGAGAGAGAGAGAGAGAGAGAGAGAGAGAGAGAGAGATCCTCCAAATAAACTGAAAGTTTAAACGTAGTGACTCGTGCTATGACATGATAGCCCCAGTCCTTGCAGACGCGTAGACGTGCTCCTCTTTCACTTGATACCCCTCGTGCTTGCTGTCCGTGGGTGAGTGCTACGGTCTTTAAACCAGACACCACGCTGGG
The DNA here is from genome assembly GCA_016801955.1 of Conus betulinus. Classification (NCBI taxonomy): domain Eukaryota; kingdom Metazoa; phylum Mollusca; class Gastropoda; order Neogastropoda; family Conidae; genus Conus; species Conus betulinus. The sequence continues at coordinate 257,147 of JADBJO010002607.1, read as the reverse complement.
CTACACTGGATGCTATCTTCCTTAATGACCGTACCCAACACATTCCCCTTGGCTTCTGATGTTCCCCTCAGATCACGATAGTCTAGTATCAAGATGGAGAGCAAAACAGGAAAAAAAAAAAAAAAATCTCGGCAAAAATTCGTTTTTTGATAGGACTGTGGTAAGTCTCCATGATTAGAACGAGAACTATATGTAGGGGGTTATCTGTGTCGGCCTTGCCAAGCGCGACGTGCCGGGTGGATCAGGGAAACACGGATATGCTTTCCAAAAGAATGTCCGATTCAGTTAAGTGTGAGTAGCTCTTTCAAATGGTCAGTCTGTAGTCTCGGTTACGTCGGCTGAATATTGCTTTGTTTATCTCTCCATCCATTCCTCTTTTTCTCTCTGTCGGCTCCTCTCTCTCTCTCTCTCTCTCTCTCTCTCTCTCTCTCTCTCTCTCTCTCTCTCGTATGCGTTCTTGTGTACGAGTGTAGATGTAGGTTTGCGTGAGGGCTGGATTGGAAGAGGAAGGAAGGCAGGAGATGGAAGGAAGGGAGAATGTGAACGATCGCGTAGTTCTTTATCTTATGTTATTACTATTTTTCAATATGGGCGTACATTTTCTTCTGTTCTGGCAGATTCAGAATTATTTGAAACTTAAGGTTCTGGTGGGTGTTCAGTAACACACACACACACACACACACACACACACACACACACACACACACACACACACACACACACATCCCCAGAAACTTAAGTTAAAATATTTTTTTTCATATCTATCACTCAACTGGGCGAGAGAGGACTGGATGTATTAGAAGAAAAGAAAAGAAAAGAAAAAAAAAAAGAGGGTGGTGGTAGTTGTGGTGATGGCGGTGGTGGGGAGAGAAGGAAAAGAAGGAAAAAGCATGAAACCACGAACCTGTTTGTCTGTCACCTTCCATAATACAGATTCGTTGTCGTTGTTGTTGTTGTGTTGTTGTTGTTGTTGTTGTTGTTTGTTGTTGTTGCTTCTTCTTCTTCTTCTTCTTCTTCTTCTTCTTCTTCTTCTTCTTCTTCTTCTTCTTCTTCCTCCTCCTCCTCCTCCTCCTCCTCCTCCTCCTCCTCCTCTTCTTCTTCTTCTTCTCTTCTTCTTCTTCTTCTTCTTCTTCTTCTTCTTCTTCTTCTTCTTCTCTGTCTCTCTCTCCCACCACACACACACACACACACACACACACACACACACACACACACACACACACACACACACACGCGCGCGCACACACACACACACACACACACACACACACACACACACACACACACACACACACACACACACACACAACTTCGCGCTTGCGCCTACGCATATAAAGTACTGCTATCATTGCCACCCTCATTGACAAAAGTTCGCCCAGTTAACTGCAATGTACTAACCAACATGACATGTTGTGATGGACACCAGGTGGTCAGTGTACTAACCACCATGACATGTTGTGACGGACACCAGGTGGTCAGTGTACTAACCACCATGACATGTTGTGACGGACACCAGTTGGTCAGTGTACTAACCACCATGACATGTTGTGACGGACACCAGGTGGTCAGTGTACTAACCACCATGACATGTTGTGACGGACACCAGGTGGTCAGTGTACTAACCAACATGACATGTTGTGACGGACACCAGGTGCTGGTCAGTGTACTGACCAACATGACATGTTGTGATGGACACCAGGTGGTCAGTGTACTAACCAACATGACATGTTGTGATGGACACCAGGTGGTCAGTGTACTAACCAACATGACATGTTGTGATGGACACCAGGTGGTCAGTGTACTAACCAACATGACATGTTTGTGGACACCAGGTGGTCAGTGTACTAACCAACATGACATGTGGTGGACACCAGGTGGTCAGTGTACTAACCACCATGACATATTGTTATGGACACCAGGTGGTCAGTGTACCAACCAACATGACATGTTGTGATGGACACCAGGTGGTCAGTGTACAAACCAACACGACATGTTGTGATGGACACCAGGTGCTGGTCAGTGTACTACCAACATGACATGTTGTGATGGACACCAGGTGCTGGTCAGCCATTGGTCAGACAGGAGGCCGGCAGCTGCTCAGCCTGGGCCGGGGGTGTGAAAACATCGGCACCGCCGTGCACGAGATC
>JADBJO010002607.1:240000-250000 GCA_016801955.1 Conus betulinus | reverse complement strand
GTTCCAAGCCAGCAGACGTGGAGTACAGCAAACTGGGCGGAGGAGGACACACCCGGCCACCTACAGCAGCGGGGTGCTGCAACGTGACCGTGCAACCAACGTGACGCGCTGGGAGGGCGTGTGGGCGGGGGTCCATGTCTCAGCTGCCTAACTTCGTTCTACCCTTTCATCTGTGAACGACGCGCGAAACGTGAGATCACCACTCTCTCTCTCTCTCTCTCATTATACATATGTGTGTGTGTGTGTGTGTGTGTGTGTGTGTGTGGTGTGTGTGTGTGTGTGAGTGTGCGTGCGCGTGTGTGTGCGCGCGCGCGCGCGCGCGCGCGCGTGTGTGTGTGTGTATGTGTGTGTGTTCCCAGATTGAGCCACACCATGTCGAGGTCCCGTTTTTTCTGTCGTAGCTTTGTGGATCGCTTCCCAGATCAGAGTGGCATGTTCCATACAACCAGACAATCACGGAGACCTTCTATCTGGACTGACAATTCAAATATTCATTTTTTTTTCTGTGAGGTATTTAGTCATCCTGGCGCCGCCATGACAGAGAAAGAGGTTCTCCCTTCAACTTGCAGACGTGATATTAGTCGGAACTAGTTGATGTCACTCGAGTTGTGCTATTTGGAAAATATACACTCCATCAGCTACCTAGCGTTAATCGCTGATCTTCAGGTTCCCCTACGCTGATCTCAGCATTTTGTGCAGTCAGTCAGGGACACTGAGACATTTCTAATACAGCAGACAGAATATTCAGTCGGGTCCAGGCGAAGATTTGCCTCGGACTTTCTTGGCCCTTTCTTTACCCTCAGTGTTGGGGGGGTTGTTTGTCGTGGATTGTTGGTCCTCTGGCGCTGCAAGAGTGTTCTTCTTTTCTTCCTTCTCCTTCTCGCTGAGTCTGCAGTGCTGAGGGCACTGCGTTGTGCTTTCAGGTCTTCCCAGAACCTCACTATTGCTTTCTCCTCAGCTTCTGAGGCAGCGTTTGTCTGTTTCTTCAAATTCCTCAGTCTCTTTCGGATCTTGTCCATCTCTTGCTGGCTTCTGCAGACAAATGTCTCAGTTAATAACACTGACGTCACACTGTTGCAGGCAAATGCCTCAAGCTCCGGCACAAAGATAACCATAGTAACACTGACGTCACACTGTTGCAGGCAAATGCCTCAAGCTCCGGCACAAAGATAACCAAATAGTAACACTGACGTCACACTGTTGCAGGCAAATGCCTCAAGCTCCGGCACAAAGATAACCATAGTAACACTGACGTCACACTGTTGCAGGCAAATGCCTCAAGCTCGGCACACAAAGATAACCATAGTAACACTGACGTCACACTGTTGCAGGCAAATGCCTCAAGCTCCGGCACAAAGATAACCATAGTAACACTGACGTCACACTGTTGCAGGCAAATGCCTCAAGCTCCGGCGCAAGGACGGGCGGGACTACCGCGGCAAGCTGGATCACACCATCGACGGCTACACCTGCCAGAAGTGGAGCGAGCAGTACCCCCACCAGCACAACCTCACCTCCCCCGACAGCGACTTCGACAAGGAGGACGCCGACGGCCTGGGCGACCACAAACTACTGCCGCAACCCCAAGAAACAGCGCCGCAGTCGGCCGTGGTGCTACACCACCAAGACCACCCACCACTGGCAGCTGTGTGACGTCACTTCCTGCGCCCGTTCCGCTCCCCGTCTGGACCGACAGCCGCCCTCGCAGAAGGATCGGGATGGGAAGTACAGACAGTTGACTGAGCAGTCGTCTCAGAGAGGACGTCGCCATTCCGATCGAAAACGGAACCAACTGGACAGGCCTCGGAATGATGGCGGTGACCGGAGCGTGACGTCGAACTCGCCGTCTTCCGGCCCTTCCCGGAGGAAGAGGCCCGGGAAAGGCAGGAGGAGGGAGAAGGGGAAGAGGAGGAGGAGGCCAGGGAGGAAGGGGAGGAGGATGAGGGACGGGTCGAAGAGGAGGAGGGGACGCAGGCAGAGAAAACGGAATCGCAGTAAAGCTCAGGTGAAAGAGTAACCTGCAGCGGCCCGTAACTGTGTTTGCCTGATTGACAGTAAGAAGACCGAATTACCTCCCTTTCCTTTCGATGTGTAAGACTCGCTTCCCACCATCCCACGTTGTGGCCTTCTCCATTCCTCTTGGCGGTCTCCTACAGTTGGGTGGTTTCAGATCGCAGTGGAAACTCGCATGCCACCCTCCTCTCATTCCTTCCCCCCTCCCCCTGCATCTCCTCAGGCCCCCCCCTTTTTACTGCTTCTCTCTCTCTCTCTCTCTCTCTCTCTCTCTCTCTCTCTCTCTCTCTCTCTCTCTCTCTCTTCACCTTCTCTTAGCTGGAGGAAGTAGTTGAGTTGGGGAGGGGTGGGAGACTAGGACATTGCATTTACTAAACAACAGCGACAACAGACGCACGCTACTGCTTATAGACTATGATGATGAGAGGTTATGTTTGATTTTTCACAGTGTTCCTTGCTGAATAAGATTCCGCTACACGCATAATTCTGAGCTCTTTTCCCCCAGTAACTCCCATCGTAGCAAAACTGCCTGCTGACATGTTCTTCGCTACTTTCTCTGGCACTTGCTATCACCTCAATGCGCGTCAGACAATCCTAGCAACGGTGGTAACTTGATCTAACTATGCATTTATTTATGTGAACGTTTTATGTGAACGTTTTTTTGTTCCTCTGAAAACCCCTGTGACACTGCACCCACCAACAATCCACACAACTGTTGTCGAGTTCTCTTGCAGACTGGAAAACAAACAGACAGAGAGATAGACAGACATAGCAAACGGACTGGAAAGAACAGAAAAATAACGTATCAAGGTACCACCAGCACAACTAGAAGAATGCTTGTCCATGTGTTGCCCTACGTCTGTCTGGAGGAGAGAGAGAGAGAGAGAGAGAGAGAGAGAGAGAGAGAGAGAGAGAGAGAGAGAGAGAACAAGGGGACGAGGCAGAGGGCATTAATATGTAAACATTAACCCTTTCACTGGCAGCAAAAAGGCAAGGGGACCAGCAAAGTTTGTCTGGATGACACAACCTTCCGTTTGGCCTTCCTGATCAGCCTACCTACTTACTACCTACCTACCTACCTACCTACCTACCTGCCTACCTACCTACCTACCTGTCTTCCTACCTACCCTACCCAGCTACCTACTCACCCACTTCTCTAAACATAAGTTTTGGGTTACCGGCTCCAAACCGTGAACAAAGGTGAACTAACAGTGTTGCTTCCTAACTCCATACGTATTACCCTACCACCCAGCCTGCCTTCTTACCTACCCCCCTCTCAACCTTCCTGGCCACGTGTGTCGGGCTGCAGGCTTCGGACCATGTGCAACCCTGCATTGCCCTGTTGCTAGGCAGCAGTGTCCTCAGCTTCAGCCGCCGTCGCACGGCGAGCTTTCATGGGAAACGGTTGTCCGGGGTCTGTGCGTTTCCGGACTATGACGTCACAGGCCATGGGACAGTGTACATGCCCACGGCAAAACGCGTGTCATCGTAGACACACACACACACACACACACAAACACACAAACACACTTACACACTCACCCACACACACACACACACACATACACACACACGTACACACACACACACACACACACACACACACACACACCACACACACAAACACACACACACACACACACACACACACACACACACACACACACACACCAGCTAAAAAGCTGATATTCTTTCTAGGCGCCTACATTTCCACCGGTTTTGCGGAAGGGGGGGGGGGGGGGGGGGGGGGGAACGATGAAATGAGGACGTACATTTGAGTCGGCAAGTTCATTCTGCGCCGCTTCAAAGTTGTCATTGTCGAAGATTCTGATGACAGCAACTATTCTGTGGGTATAATTGTGTTAACTGTGCTCTTTTTTATGTTGCGCCCCCCCCCCCCCCCCCCCCCCCAGTCTAAGATTTTTTTGTTCTGATCACAACAAAAATCCTCCATTTTTGTCGGAGTGGATAACTGTTGTACTAATGTACTGAATAGCGCTGTGCAATGTTTCCTACAGATCATTTTGTCTATCGGTTCATATTACATAATACCAGTATTTTTTGTATGATCTCATCGAGAGATTATTTCACTAAACTGTACAGTCCTGTAGATATGTTCTACCGAAACATTGTGCAAATGTATATAGAGGTAATGTCACCATTGATCTACCACTTCTCTTGACTCAACCACCGCTACCTGCGGAGTGTGCGTCTGTGTGTGTGTGTGTGTGTGCGCGAGAGAGAGAGTTCACAACTGGACAGTTTTGCAACTTTATTGACAACAGCCTTGTTGGCCTGCTTTCATGCCAAGATGGCGGGGTGGGGAGTAAGGGTGGGGGGGGGGGTTCACGACAGCCTTGTAAACGGCTCGCAGAAATACAAAACACAAACACCTACACAACAGGAATCGGTCTGCAAAAAAAGAGCGCCGCGTGCGCCACCGCTGCATTCGAACTACAGTCCAAGGAAAATTAAGTGCTTTCGGTCATTGACGTCACGGGCGCGACATACACGAGTCAACGTTAATTCCAGAAAATGAGGTCATGTAGGAGGGAGAGAGAGAGAGAGAGAGAGAGAGAGAGTGTGTCTGTGTAAGTGTGTTCGGTCAGCCTGAGAACGTATGGACAGGCGCATGCATATTTGTTGATGTTGACAAATAAGGGTGCACCTCCTCACCTGACCTGAAGCTGTGTGTCTGTGTTTGTAGCGTTGTCACTGCAGACGACCATCGTCGGTTCCACGTGGCATCCACCAGGTCAAGGTGAATGGTAAAGGGCACTTGTCTGCCGCCCAGCCCTCTCGGTAAATAAGCTTCATGCTACATGGCCCATCACTCTCAAACGGCTAAAAAAATCTTTTTATTTTATTTATTATTTTTTTTTCTTAATTCAATAATTCAATATGTTGCCCCTCCATCCCTGGCCAGTACGTTCATGGCCGAAGACAACTTACGTTCACGTGCGACGTTCACGTGCGACGTGTGTGGTTTGTGGGGTGTGTGTGTGGGGGGGGGGGGGGGGGGGGGGGGGGGGGGGGGGGGGGGGGGAAGGGGGGCATTTGGATGGGGAGGGTGCCCTCTCGCTCTGTGATGGGAGGGGAAAAAGGAGGAGTCATAGATGGAAGGGGGCATGTTTTGTTATTGTATTTATGTATTTGTTTATTGATGTATTCATTTTCATATGAACAACATGATCTGAAGCGAATTCACTGGCGAAGTTAGGGATGCGGATGTTGGCTTTTAATGTCAAAGAAAATCCTCATGAATTGGGATGGGGGGTTGGAGTGGAAGAAACCATTCACACTCCACAGCAGCCCCGGTCCCTACCCTCTCCCCTGTCCCCCCCCCCCCACCTCCTCCTGTCTACCCCACCCTCACTGTCCCTTGTCCCCTTCACCATAACTAACCCTCTTGACCTGCCTCTGATCTAGTTGAAAAAATTGGCGAGTTTAATCCTCACCTGCATGCATATCCTGCTCTCTTCAATCATTGCATCCACCTGCTGTGTGGATTTAGCGACAAGCCAGGATTAGGCCACGCCCAAAGCAGTGTCCGTCACAGCGTTTCGTTGTCATCAGTGGCAGAACTTCAAAATATCTGAATCCAGTGCAGGTTTCTAGAATGCGACAACGCTACAAACACACACACACACCACACACACACACACACACACACACACACACACACACACACACTCACACACCACACACACACACACACACGCACGCACACAGCACAAGCACGCACATACGCACGCTCCACACACACACACACACACACACACACACACACACACACACACACACACCCGCACATTCACACACACACTCTCTCTCTCTTGTGTCAAAAGAGAGAGAGAGAGAGAGAGAGAGAGAGAGAGAGAGAGAGAGAGAGAGGAGAGAGCGCACAGTATTTCGTTCTCACCGAACAAACTATGCAATTCCATGTCTTGAATGTGTTTGTTTCATTTCTTCCCCTAACACCCCTTTCATTCTGTGTTGTAAAATGGTTTTTCATAGCTGGACATGAACACTGTATTGATGAATGGGTGTGTTTTGTTTTACGTCATTCAGACCGCTTCAGTTCCTAAGAGCCATGTTGTTTTATTGGTGAAAACATACTTTGGATTTGTAGTTCGTGTGAGTCATGATGGGGTTTGTTAGTTAATTTGATTTCTGTATTGCATTTCTGAAAGTCAGCTTGCAATAATGGTGTATTCTTACATGATACAGCACATCATCAATAAAACAGCAACACTGGTTGTAAAACATCCCTGTCTGTTCTCTGTTCGTCCGTCTGCCCGTCTCTTTCATTGTACTTGTCTTTCGTTCTCTCTCTCTCTCACTCTCTCTCTCTCTCTCTCTCTCACTCTCTCTCTCTCTCTCTCTCTCTCTGTTTGTCTTTGTCTGTCTGCTTGTCTCTCTGTCTTTCCGTCTTATGTGAGATGTGCGTTTCATTTCTGAAGGTCAGTTTGCTGTATGTATTGTCACATTACACTTTGCACATCATCAATAAAATCACAAAATAGGCACGTTTCCCCCCCCCCCCCTCCCATCCGGACCCTTCCACCCCTCATTTGCCTCTTTCTGCCTCCCTCCATAGTAAGCAATAACTGTATTTGTGTCTATTGTGTTAACATTAAGTTGTATACAATTAGTTCCGTGTTTCAAAAGATGTTGCCAGTTTGCACCTTGACGGATAAAGATCCGTTGCACTGCAGTCGACTATTTTTCGGAAGAGTTAAAGACTTAAAAGGGAGAAGAAGAAGAAGGAGATGATGAAGAAGAAGAAGAAGAAGCAGAGAGGGATTTTTTCATTGCATAAACTGTCCAATACACAACGGAAAAGATAAAGTAATTTTACCGATCGGACTATCAAAGTTAACTGAAATCAAACAAACAGGCTGATAGTCAAATAAAGCTGAATTAAGCAAACCACACGCACGCACGCGCACGCACACACGCACACAAGGCACGCACGCACACACAGAGGCACGCACGCGCACACACAAAAGAAGTGAACAGACAGCTACTAAACAATACAAGGGTTATGCGAGTGTGAGCCCATCCTCATAAAAAAAATTCTATCATAAACTCATTCTCTTTTTTACAATTACGCATATTTAACATGTGAATTAATTTGATCAAGAAAAAATGTCAAGAATAAACGTCAGGAACAAAATGCCGACTTGTTCTCCACCTAAGTCGACCCTGACCAAGGCCTTCGATACTGTCAGTAGAGTGGGCCTGTGGAAGATCATGGCCAAATACGGATGCCCACCGAGATTCCTCTCTACGGTGCGGCATTTCCATGGTGGCATGCAGGCCCATATCCAGGACAATGGAGAGACATCTAGCCCATTCCCTGTCACAAATGGCGTAAAGCAAGATTGTGTTTTGGCACCCACTCTGTTCAGCATCATGTTTTCTGCAATGCTGACTGATGCCTTCAGAGAAGGAGACGTAGGCATAGACATGAGATTCAGATCAGATGGAAAGCTGCTCAACCTCAAAATGCTCCAGGCAAAATCTAAGGTGATGACAGACATCATCAGGGATTTTCTGTTTGCTGATAACTGCGTTCTCGACGCTGGCTCAGAAACTGACATGCAATCCAGCGTCAACAAGTTCTCCGTAGCCAGCGCCAACTTCGGTCTTACCATAAATACAAAGAAGATGGAAGTTCTGTATCAACCTGCGCCAGGCAAACCCTACCATGAGCCTAACATGACAGTCAATGCTGTGAGACTCGCTGAAGTGAGTAAATTCACTTACCTTGGCAGCACACAGTCCCAGAACGTCACCATCGACGACGATGAAGCGAGCATCAGAATTGCAAAAGCAAGTGCAACCTTCGGCAGACTGCAAACATGTTTGGAATAGAGGAGGCGTCAGTCTAGAGACCAAACTGAAGGTGCACAGAGCAGCTGATCTCCCACGCCCCTCTATGCATGTGGAACGTGGATAGTGTACCAACGAACGACATGCCAAGAATCTAAATCACGTCCACACAACAGCCTCAGAAAGTTGTTAAACATAACATGGCAGGATAAAATCCCAGACACAGAGGTGATCGACCAAGCAGGTCTGCCGAGCATCCACACCATCCTGATGCTGTCTCAGCTTCGATGGGCGGGTCCATGTCCCACATTGCCTGCGCAAGCTGTCACCGTACAATCCGTGCACGCATCGGCTTGATCAGCCACTTGCGTATCCACAAATCATCTCCCCCTCTCCCTCTTCAACCTCTATATGCCTGATGTGGTCCTCATCGATTCGACAGACCAACAACAACCATTTACTACTTGTCCTTTACTCCTGCGTTTTTCTTGACCTATATTACATTTGCTTACCTTTTTCTTACCATTTATAACTTGTCCTACATTTCTGCGTTTTTCGTGACCTATATTACATTTGCTTACCTTTTCTTACCATTTATAACTTGTCCTACATTTCTGCGTTTTTCGTGACCTATATTACATTTGCTTACCTTTTCTTACCATTTATAACTTGTCCTACTTGTCCTACATTTCTGCGTTTTTCGTGACCTATATATTACATTTGCTTACCTTTTATTTGTCCTACATTTCCTTTTTTCGTGACCTATATTACATTTGCTGACCTTTTCTGACCTTTTCCTTTTTCTCTCCTTTACTCCTGCGATGCATTGACCTCTATGCATTTGTTTTCTTCTCTCCCCCTTTTTGTGTTTTCCCTTTTCAACCCCTTCCTTTTATGTTCTGCTTTTTGGTACACTCCACGTATCATGACGAAAACCCAGAATACAGAAAGACTGAACACCATTACCGCTATCCTGGGTTATACTGTCCGCCATGTTTGTAGCCTAAGACTGAATATTGTACACACCACCTAAAGTAGTGGTACCTCTCTCTCTCTCTCCTCCGTCTCCTCTCTCTCTTTTTTCCTCTCTCTCTCTCTCTCTCTCTCTTTTCTCTCTTTGGTTCGTGGGAAAGTGGCTGTACTAAGCAGAATCATACACAGTAAAACACAGTGAAAAAAACGCTGTCTGGAAAAAAAAAAACAAAAAAAAAAACCAAAAAACAAAAAAAAAACAAAAACAAAAAAACAAACAAAACAACAAACAACAAAACCAAACAAACAACAAACCAACCAAAGCAAACAAAAAAAAACCCACCCAACAACATTTGATGAAAAGTCTTAGAACCAGCGCTAGTCGAATGACACATGTTGTAAAAGGTCGTAACTCGGGCATTCACTGAATAAGCCATGTTCTGAGGGGTAGTAGAAACTGCCACAGACTGAATAGCAAATCCCCTCAAAGGCACTGACTTAGCTCCGGCACAGTGTCTTCTTTGGTGGGCTGCTTCAGAATAATGTGACATTGATGAGAAAGCCCTTATTCACCACCACCACCCTCCACCCTCCACCCCCAAACCCGAACCAAAAAGAAAAGAAAGAAAGAAAGAACACGGCGGCTGATGGGTACGTACCTATATAGGTTCACATCGAAAAAGCTTGCACCGGCCACTTTAATCATTGAGAGAGAGTGAGAGAGAGAGAGAGAGAGAGAGAGAGAGAGAGAGAGAGAGAGAGAGACCAGACACACACACACACACACACACACACACACACACACACACACACACCACGGTGTTTCAGCCAGGGATTCATACAAACAGATTACAGTAGTTGCATGTAAATGTCCATGGGCTTGAAATGAGGTTCCCTTCTCTTTTTCGTGCTTTGTTTTGTTTTGTTGAGCAAGAAATTGGTGCCCTCTCAGCAAATTGAATCAGAAAAGACGTTTGTCGAAATACAAACTCTCTCTCTCTCTCTCTCTCTCTCTCTCTCTCTCTCTCTCTCTCTCTCTCTTCTCTCTCTCCCTCTCTCTCTCTCTCTCTCTCTCTCTCTCTCTCTCTCTCTCTCTCTCTCTCTCTCTCTCAACAATGACCGAACATGGTAGGTTTGTAATTCGTTAATGATGATTTGGCTGCGTTCTCCCCCCCCC
>JADBJO010002607.1:225000-235000 GCA_016801955.1 Conus betulinus | reverse complement strand
GCACTGTCCATTACACTGTCCATTACACTGTCCTCGTTCTGACTGTCCATTACACTGTCCATTACACTGTCCATTACACTGTCCTCGTTCTACACTGTCCATTACACTATCCATTACACTGTCCATTACACTGTCCTCGTTCTGCACTGTCCATTACACTGTCCATTACACTGTCCTCGTTCTACACTGTCCATTACACTGTCCTCGTTCTACACTGTCCATTACACTGTCCTCGTTCTGCACTGTCCATTACACTGTCCATTACACTGTCCATTACACTGTCCTCGTTCTGCACTGTCCATTACACTGTCCTCGTTCTGCACTGTCCATTACACTGTCCATTACACTGTCCATTACACTGTCCTCGTTCTACACTGTCCATTACACTGTCCTCGTTCTACACTGTCCATTACACTGTCCTCGTTCTACACTGTCCATTACACTGTCCATTACACTGTCCTCGTTCTGCACTCCATTACACTGTCCATTACACTGTCCATTACACTGTCCATTACACTGTCCTCGTTCTACACTGTCCATTACACTGTCCTCGTCTGCACTGTCCATTACAGTGTCCTCGTTCTGCACTGTCCATTACACTGTCCATTACACTGTCCATTACACTGTCCTCGTTCTACACTGTCCATTACACTGTCCTCGTTCTGCACTGTCCATTACACTGTCCTCGTTCTGCACTGTCCATTACACTGTCCATTACACTGTCCATTACACTGTCCTCGTTCTGCACTGTCCCATTACACTGTCCATTACACTGTCCATTACACTGTCCTCGTTCTACACTGTCCATTACACTGTCCATTACACTGTCCATTACACTGTCCTTGTTCTACACTGTCCATTACACTGTCCATTACACTGTCCTCGTTCTACACTGTCCATTACACTGTCCATTACACTGTCATTACACTGTCCTCGTTCTACACTGTCCATTACACTGTCCTCGTTCTACACTGTCCATTACACTGTCCATTACACTGTCCTCGTTCTACACTGTCCATTACACTGTCCTCGTTCTACACTGTCCACTTACACTGTCCTCGTTCTATACTGTCCACTACACTGTCCATTACACTGTCCTGTGACGCAGGTCTCCAAACTAACAGTCAAACAGAATGAGGACCATGTATAGCCCTTTCTCTGTACTGGCCGATTTTGTGTTGCAGAGAGAGAGAGAGAGAGAGAGAGAGAGAGAGAGAGAGAGAGAGAGAGAGAGAGAGAGAGAGAGAGAGAGAGAGAGAGAGAGAGAGAGAGAGAGAGAGAGAGAGAGAGATTCTGAGAGAGAGAGAGAGAGAGAGAGAGAGAGAGAGAGAGAGAGAGAGACTGCGCGCGCGTGTGCGTGCATGCGTGCGTGCGTGTGTGTGTTTGTGTGTGTGTGTGTGTGTGTGTGTGTGTGTGTGTGTGTGTGTGTGTGTGTGTGTGTGTGTGTGTGTAGGGGGGAGGGGCGGGGAGGAGGCGAGGAGGGAGGAGGGGGAGGGCAGGGGCGCGTACCCATGTAGGAAAAGTGAGAAGTGGGCGGCATTAGGGGCCGGAGGGATGGGAAGGGGGGGGGGGGGGGGGGGGGGGGGGGGGGGAGGGGTAGCGGCACCTCACCTGGATACGGTCTTTAACCAGCGCTACCAACAGGGGCACTCTGTCGCCAGGTTGAGCGTGGCCGAAGCATACAGCGCCAGACAAAGTGCCAGACAACTGCAGGACAAAGTGCCGTCATTTCACACGGCGCTCGCCGCCTGCCTGCCTTTGTCACTCACCGCCCGTCCCGTCAATGCAAGGTCTGGAATGGCCCACTTTCACGGCGTGGAGAGATCCCTTTGACCCGCGGATCGCCCGCAAACGCTCCTCTTTCAGATCTTCATCGACCCGCGGAACAAACTCTGTGTGCCCGTGAATGGAAAGCACCAAGACAGAAAACACCACACAGAAAAAAGATTCAGACGTTAACTTTTGACATGGGTCGCTCTTTCTTTCTAACACACCTCTCGTACCCCCTTGCGAAGGAAATGCGGTCCGGCTGCCTGATTTGCTTGTGGTATTATTCGGAGAGTTCTCGCTTCACTGGTGCTAAGGTTGGCTGTGTTGTTGACTTTGGAAATCATCATGTGTTTACCTCTGCAGCGCTGGGTGTAATGCTGTCTCTGTGGCGTGTGTAAGTCCCTGAGCTGTCAGCTTAGTGCGTAACTGCAGAAGTCGGAGGAAGATCTTGCAGCCCCTAAGATACCAACGAAACAAACGATCGCTTCCAGAAATAACACTGAAATCCTCGGATCAAAGAAGTTTTCCTTTCACTAATGATTGTTGACGCAAGAGCAAGCTACTTCAGTCAATGACAGTGTCAGTGAGAGAAATCAGAGATGCCTTACCGGTACAGAATCGATTTCCGTGGGACACCCTCACCGACCTGAAGAAGTGGAGGAAGAAGGGAGTACAGAGCATGGTGAGGAGCAGTCCTTGCAGTCCGGCCACTGACACACGGCGTGAGGTCAGACAGGCGGGGTGACGGCCACAGCCACACAGGGCGGCGGTCAGACGTGTCCAGAAAGCGGATGCAAAGGTCAGACACTGACCACACCCTGGCTGCCCACAGGTCGTTACGTCACGGGTGAGTGGGGATGGGGGTGGGGGTGGGGGTTGCGCTTTAGTTCTCTTCGTATTCTGCCCCTCCTCCCCCCCCCCCCCCTCCCCCCCTTCCCATAATTCAGTTCCAACACCGTTTTTCTCTTCTGCTGCTCTAGAATTATTTCCCCTGCAAGGTATCTGAATCTCCGTGTGAATCCATGTTTGTCATCAAACCTCTCTACCTGTATGTCTGCGTGAATTCATCTTTGTCATCAAACCTGTCTACCTGCAAGTCTGCGTGACTCCTTCTTTGTCATCAAACCTGTCTACCTGCAAGTCTGCGTCAATCCATCTTTGTCATCAAACCTGTCTCTACCTGCATGTCTGCGTCAATCCGTCTTTGTCACCAAACCCTCTCTGTCTATCTGTCTCCGTGACTCCATCTTTGTTATCAAACCTCTCAACTTTACTGTCTGCGTCAATCCATCTTTGTTATCAGATTTCTGTAGAGCTGGAAAACCCACAGGAATCGGGACTACAGCTTGACAGATGGGAATGATGAGGTGTTCCGTGTGGGGGTCCTGGTTACAGGTCCTTTCCCTTGTGTCATGTTGGTTGTATCAGAGTAAAAGGCCCACATGTCAGACGTTTGACAGAAGTCAGTCCCACTAAACGTTGCGTAAATGAATAACAGCATTCGTAGACAGAGCGACCATTTCAGACGTTTGACAGAAGTCAGTTCCACTAAACGTTGCATAAATGAATAACAGCATTCCGTTCCGTAGACAGAGCGACCGTTTCAGACCTTTGACAGAAGTCAGTTCCACTAAACGTTGCATTAATGAATAACAGCATTCAGGAGACAGAGCGACCGTTTCAGACCTTTGACAGAAGTCAGTTCCACTAAACGTTGCATTAATGAATAACAGCATTTAGCAGACAGAGCGGTCATGAGCGATAGACGCACCGCATACACGCTGCGTGACAGTGTTACACGATTTGAAATAAAATGGTGTACACGTACTTATGTGCTCAAGATTCAACAAAAAAAGTTTGGATGCAAAATGTGTTAAACACAAAATCTCTTGCTGAGAAATGGCTCCGACAATGTCTACACATAAACAGCCTGAGGTGAAATATGGCGGCCCAGTGGGAGAGCTCTGGACATCAGGGATGAACGGCATTGCCTTCTGGACACACTCCACAGTTAGGACTTTGCGCCAAAACACTATAGAATCCATGTAAAACTAGGATTTTGCACTAAAAACACTATAGAATCCATGTAAACTAGGATTTTGCACTAAAACACTATAGAATCCATGTAAACTAGGATTTTGCGCTAAAACACTATAGAGTCCATGTAAACTAGGATTTTGCGCTAAAACACTATAGAATCCATGTAAACTAGGATTTTGCACTAAAACACTATAGAATCAATGTAAACTAGGATTTTGCGCCAAAACACTATAGAATCCATGTAAACTAGGACTTTGCACTAAAACACTATAGAATCCATGTAAACTAGGATTTGCACTAAAACACTATAGAATCCATGTAAACTAGGATTTTGCACTAAAACACTATAGAATCCATGTAAACTAGGATTTTGCACTAAAACACTATAGAATCAATGTAAACTAGGATTTTGCACTAAAACACTATAGAATCCATGTAAACTAGGACTTGCACTAAAACACTATATATTTGTGTAAACTAGGATTTTGCACTAAAACACTATAGAATCCATGTAAACTAGGATTTTGCACTAAAACACTATATCATTCGTGTAAACTAGGATTTTGCACTAAAACACTATAGAATCCATGTAAACTTGGATTTTGCACTAAAACACTATAGAATCCATGTAAACTAGGATTTTGCACTAAAACACTATAGAATCCATGTACACTAGGATTTTGCACTGAAAACACTATATCATTCGTGTAAACTAGATTTTGCACTAAAACACTATAGAATCCATGTAAACTAGGATTTTGCACTGAAACATATATCATTGTGTAAACTAGGATTTTGCACTAAAACACCACCTAATCACATGCTATCAGTCTTGTCCATGCTGTGTTGACAGCACTGTCACTGACCCAGGACAGGTGTGAGCACAGTGCTGTCAGTGTTGGTCCATGCTGTGTTTGACAACATTGTCACTGACAGGTGTGAGCACAGTGCTGTCAGTGTTGGCCATGCTGTGTTGACAACATTGTCACTGACAGGTGTGAGCACAGTGCTGTCAGTGTTGTCCATGCTGTGTGGACAGGACTGTCACTGACAGGTATGAGCACAGTGCTATCAGTGTTGTCCATGCTGTGTGGACAGGACTGTCACTGACCAGAGCAGGTCTCCAGCAACAGATCATCCACCGAGCCACGCTGAAAGCACTGGGAGTAGTCGTCCCTGCCGGCGGCCTCCACACTGATGCGGGGAAAAACCACTTCAGTTTTCCACAGGTAAGGTCACCTGCGACAAGAAAGACGACGTCAGTTTTCAACATACAATCCAACCCTGCCACCAAAAGACTGTGTTAGATTTTTGTCAGGCAATTCTTCCTTGCAACTGGAAATACACTATCAGTTTTCGGCGGGTAAATTTACCTTGCAACAAAAATATCCAATGTCAACCTCACTTGAAACCAGGGAAACTGAATCTCAGAAGTAAAGTTCGAACACTAAGAACAAGACCCTTCCAGGTCAGTCCAGTGAAGCTGGTATTCCATGTTGAAGCCGCAGTAGGTACAGTGGATTTCCCCTGCAAGCATCGTCTTGGCTGTCTGGTTCCATTTTCAGACGCATTGCCATACGCCCTTGTTCATTTGCAATAAGTGTTCGACACATTTTGGACTAATAGTGTTCTGAGGATGGGAGAATTTCGCCCATAATTACAACATTGTAATTGTAGCATATTTTTCTCTAAATTCACCGAATTAAGAAAATTCCAATTTCATTGCATGCAATTTTTCATCTGCTAAATATTGTCGTCCACCCATTCTTTCACAAAGATAAGTTTTATATCTATTCAGATATTAATATTTTAACTAATGGAGGAGTAAGAAAGTTGTTAACGGTATTAACAGTAACTTTTTTTCCCCATTGTTTTATGTAGAAAGACGTCATTCCAAAAGGGATCACCAACTCTCCGCGAATGTCTTAGGCACATTCATCGCTGAATTTATCTTTACTGTTAAGAAAAGTGTTTACTTTTAGCACCATACGAACAGAACTGCAATCCGAACAAAGTATTCTTAACCTACTGATATTCATTGTTGAAAAATAAAACTTTGTGTCCACCATCATCATACGATTGTCAAATTGCAGATCTTAAACAAATCTTGTTGATTTTACAACAATCTTGTTGATTTTACCACTCCAAAGAATCTAATACGTTATATTTGTTCAGTGCTAATAGAATCAGGAGGGGATAATCTGATCAATTAAGCAAAAGAAAGGACAGCTTCAAAAGTTGCAGTGCTTTGAAACTCACATTTTTGGCAAGTAATCTCTCGTTTACTCCACAGTTTATTTCTTAAATTTCAGTTACCCCTTTCAGTTTCATGCCTTTTGTGTCTTTTTTTTTTTTTCTCTAAGCATTAATGAAAGAATTTCGGCATAAATTACGTTACGTACTGTGAAATAGTGTGACCCTGCATGCAGCCTCTTTTCAATTTAAATCAATTTGAATATTGACTACCATGCGACAAGTCTGACGAAGCCTACAATACAAAGTTTGTAATCACCTTGCAATTTTTTTTTTTTTTTGTTCGGATATGGGAGCATTAAAGCCTCCTTTCAATGAATAGCCCAGGCCACGCCGTTGAAGCTTTTTCAAAATCCACTGTCAGTACAAGACCAGGAATGTGTGTTGTTCTGTTTTTCAGTGAATAAAAGTAACATCAAATAATGATCATCTTTTTTTCCCCCTAATATATCTGCCTCTGACGAATTCCTTCTGACATTCATGAATACCTGGAAGAAAATGTTGTGATCGTTTGTCAACGCATGCTGTTACTATTTTATAAGAAACATTTAACAGGAAAAAATGGTCTCCAGTGTTTGTTATATTGCACTGGTTTTCCTTCTTTCGGAATGAATAAAAAAGAAAACCCAACACTGGTACTGAATCGAAGAGAGCTCTCAACCTCAATTTTTTTTGTTTAAAAGAGAGCCGGAAACACACATAAATCAACATAGAAAAAGGACAAAGTTCGACCCTGAAACCATTTGGACCAGGACTCTTTTATAATCATATAATCATTTTGATCCAAAGTTGACTCTTGGCATGTTATCTTTTTCCCAGAAGTCTCAGCTACATCCGCTGGAAGGACGGGATCCTTCAGTAACAAGACATTTCAGTCTACATCCTTTACATCTCAACGACTGTGCAGTTGCTGGTCAGTGCGCTGAACGTCCTTTGACAAAGCTTTCTGGTTGTAACAGGTCAAAAATATGAATTTCGGAAAATCCGTCAGGCTTGGGGTCACAATGAAGAATTCTCTGATACTGAGCAAAAATGAACCGTTCCTTGTAATAAAAGTCCAAGCAAGCAAGCAAGCAAGCAAGCAAGCAAGCAAGCAAGCAAGCAAGCAAACACACAAACAAACACAACACCGGACACATCCATGTCTAGGTGGTTTGTGTGTGTGCTGCGACAAACTGTTCTTCTAATGTAGTTTCAAAGTGAGGTGACTGCAGGTAGAAACTGAAACAAAATTTCAAAGTAATTTTAAATACTCCGCCCCCGTTAAACATGGACAAACAAATCACAAGATATAATACGACGCGTTTCGACATCTTACGTCTTCTTCAGGCAAGATAACCAACATTGAGGACAATGAAACGAAACCCAACAATCACTTATCTCTTTGAATTCGGCGCAAGCTGCAAGTCGAATGTTTTATCTTGTAATTTGTTTGTCCATGTTCACCGGAGGAGTCCCTTAAAATGACTTTTAGAATTTTTCCTTCTGACTCCGGTCCTGCTTCAGCAGTTGATGGCGTACACGTCATTTCCGGTTATCACCTGTGTGTTACAGACGGGACACCTGTGTGTTACACGTCATCACGTGTGTGTTACAGACGGGACATCAGTGTGGGCAGTCATCACGTGTGTATTACAGACGGGACACCTGTGTGTTACAGGTCATCACGTGTGTGTTTCAGACGGGACACCTGTGTGTTACACGTCATCACCTGCGTGTTACAGACGGAACACCTGCGTGTTCCACGTCGTCACCTGTGTGTTACAGATGGAAGATCACCTGGGCTGGCACCGGTCAACGGGGAGAGGAGGAGGAGCGGTGGTGAATTCCAGGGTGGGGGACAGGTGGAGGAACATCAGGGGGGAACAGGGGGGGGGCTGCCGCCAATACACGGTCAGTGGCACGGCACGTTGTGACTTTGAATGCGGGGGGGGGGGGGGGGGGGTGGGGATGCGTGTGGGACGGCGGAGGGGAGGGGATCGAGAGTAGGGATGGGGTACAGAGAGACTGTAAGGTAGACTAGAACAGACGGCTACTGACTGGGGCTGAAATAATTTAGCATTGTGTCGTGTGTTCAGTTCCGTCACTGCGTGTCTGCACTATCCTGATGTATCATAGTGATCCCTGAGGCCAAAGGACAGTAACAGAACAGTAGAGAGTGGAAGAAAATAGAACGGGATGGAATAGAGTACAGGAGGATAACACAGGAACATCATACAACGGGATAGTAAGAAATAAGGCAGAAGAAAAACGAAACGAAGCAGAACGGAAGGCAAGGCAAAGCATGATATGCAACATAGAACAGACTGGAACAGAGTGGAGTAGAACAGACTGGAACAGAGTGGAAAAACAAACGAAAGGGAACAGAATGGAACTATCATGGAATACATCAGAGCAGAATGAAATATGATCGAACTGGTCCTACGTTATTGTCATGATGTCTCAAGATCAATGCGTGGTTTTGTTTGGCAGTGTGTGTGTGTGTGTGTGTGTGTGTGTGTGTGTGTGTGTGTGTGTGTGTGTGTGTGTGTGTGTGCGTGCGTGCGTGCGTGCGTGCGTGCGTGCGTGCGTGCGTGCGTGCGTGCGTGCGTGCGTGAGTGTGTGTGTGTGTGTGTGTGTGTGTGTGTGTGTGTGTGTGTGTGTGTGTGTGTGTGTGTGTGTGTGTGTGTGTGTGTGTGTTGCAGACAGTCAACAGGGACCAGAAACTCAGCGGGGTCTGAAGGAACCTGGAGACATCCATGTTTCAGAAAGACCCAGACACAGTGTCTCCATCCCTGTCCGCGCCACCCTCAGGAACCCTAACTCACCACGTACTTCTGCCCACCATTCCAGAGACTAGGCCCACTCCAACGTCCACGCGACCAGTGTGTGTGCGGATCTGACCGTTGGCGTTATGAGCGAGCGGAGAAAAGAACCAACACAAGGGACATCATGGTGGGCTGACTGTTCCCAGCGCCTGTGATCGCCCAGCTCAGAATCATCTCCCCAAAGAGCGTCGTCCTTGCCAAGGCCCCATAAGTCGTTCCATAGTGAGTAATCATCATGCAGACATTTCCCCTGGTCGCCCCGGAAATCATCACTCTGGGGAATAGGTGAAAGCGGCAAGAATCAGTCTCCTGTAGGAAGCGTTAGTGAACAGTCTGGGGTCCCCTGTCCTGAAGAGAACTCCGACAATCGTTCAGAAGATCAACATCCCTCACAGCCTGTAGACATCGACCCAAAGATCGTGTTCTGAGAGTGGAGAGAAGAAAACACTGTCATTGCGTGCGGAGGAGGAAAGAAGGAGCCAGAACTGGAGCGAGGGCTTGACGTCCTATGTACAGAACACCAGCCTCATCCAGACACAGAGTCCCACAGCAGAACGGACCCCAAGACAGCTCTTCACTGCGCGCCAGCATCGCCCAGGGAGACGCTGTCAACGCCGTCAGTAAGGAAGCAACACGGCAGGTCCCCATCCCGTGACACGGTCAGCGTGACTCCAGACAACAGAACCAGGCGTGGACCAAGGTCCAGGGAACAGACCGCTGCCCAGTCCCACCGTCCATGCCGGAGCTCCGGGGAGCATCACTGACGGCAGAGCTCTGTTCTGGATCCCCAGGGCATCCCGCTTTGGTCACGCCGACCGTCCGGACAACAGAGGGAGGAGAGGGGTGGAGGGGCAAAGCACGGTGATCCACACGCCTTCCAAGCTCATGCTGAACGTGGTGTTGCCGCGTGCCGTGAGGTCACGTGAAGGCCGGTGGTGTGGTCATCAACGCTCCATCCCTGGTCAGAAGCCTCTCCGGGCCTGGTTGTCCCCCGCACCCCCTCCTCTCCCCCTCCTCCTCCACCCTCAGCCCTCACTGATGCTCACCATCAAACTTCAGATGAAGATGGAGAATTAGAGGATGAGGCTGAAGAAACTGATGACGGCGATAACCGCCCGGATACCCACCAT
>JADBJO010002607.1:212500-220000 GCA_016801955.1 Conus betulinus | reverse complement strand
AATGTAACACAAGCAAAGCGTGCACGCCCGCGCGCGTGCGTGTGTGTATGAGAGAGAGAGAGAGAGAGAGAGAGGGGGGGGGGGGGTGAGCCGGTGGTGAGTGGGAGGTAAAACGGTGGTTCCTGTGTTATCATTGGTGCAAAACATCGAATTTTTTTCACAGAGGGTGCACGGATTGGTCCGTACAATTAACACTTTTGAAAACATACAGCATTTTTCACTCTTTTACATCGTTTAAGGTCCGTTGAGACTATGCAGCACTGCAAACAAACCTAAAGAAAATAATATGAAATCTGAAATGTTTTGCTCCCTCATAGATCTAATTGTTCTCCTATCGAGGCCTAAAAAAAAAAAAACAACCCCAACATGTTAGATCACGTGTCACTGGACAACCAATGAAAAGCGTGGAAAACATACAGTCGTCTTGTTTCCAAGTCTAGACAGTCTGCGCAGAAGCAGACGTGCGCTAGATCTACAGTGTCGTCTGCTGCCATTTACACCTGTGAAAGCCATATCAATGCTGTGAACAATTTTATTTCGCAGTTCATTAATTTTCAAGAGCAACTCCGGATGATTCTTTGCGAGGAAAAGGATATGCTGTGGACAGTTTAGCGAAGATTCAGGAAAGCCTTTGTTCAGTGACTCGCCCGCCTGGCTTCTATACAAAATCATGTGAACTGTCGTCTGTTCGACTTCCATTTGCTATACGGTACGTCTCTGCTGGTCACGCGAACGGCTGAAGTGGGAGACAAACCACCAAGCTTTCTGGGTATAAAGCTTTATGAATGAAATTCTTGACCACAGACAACACTCTTGGAAGATACGGGTGAAAAATAAACTTTCGTCGATGGTAAGATGAAGTTTGGATAATTAAAAAGTGCAGTAGATCCTCACTGCTCTACCCATCTTGGTCCATCAAAGTGGGTGTTGTGGATCGCACACACGATCCACAACAGTGGGGGTGGGGGAAGGGGAAGGGGTAGGGGTCTGATATTGAGCACGGTGTCCTCAGTTTTGTTATATTAACTTAAAAAAAAAAAAAACAACTTTTCCATGAGGTGACAAACATAATCTGTAATAAAAATTAATGGAAAAAATATCCCACGTCGCTTAATGTAAAAACGAAAAAGTGGTGATTCAATTAGCGTGAGAGAAAGTAAAACTGTACATCACTTAAATCTTGTGTCGGTATCTGGTGTAATTTTATTGCTAGATCATTTGGTTATTCGCAGGGTGCAACATTAAAGTGCAAGAAAACAACGAAGTTGAATATCTTCCACGTCAATCCTGGACAGCCACTGCACATAGTAGGCTAAGCAATTCACTTGGCCTAGACAGTCAAGGTTAGCGCATACAGCGTTATGTGATGTGGTCTGATATTGGGACATGTCCAGTGCAGGGCCCCCTGGTCATTGATCTCACTGGTTGTCTGCTGACGGAGAGAATATTACCACCACCCTCACTGTTATAAAAACATGGACTTTTTCTGTACAAGCAACCAATCGTTACATATACTTTACATCATAATAAGGACAGAAACAGGACTGAAAACGGGCAGATGTATCGCTGCCACAATGGAAGATAAAGTGCACATTTTGGATTTAGCCTGAATGAACTTTAAAGTTCAGAAACTTTTTTTTTTTGATGATAGCCGACGCCGACAGCAGTTTTAGCCTGAACGAGACTGACAATCGGTAGATCTCTGTCGCGTTGAGGAAGCACGTGAAAATCGTTGGAAGTGGACATGGTCACCAAAATCACCGACAGCATGACTTTGACACACTACACACTGGCACGCCTACCTGACGAAACGTCCCAGCAGAATACCCGTGGCAGTTGGACACATCCTCCAAGAAATGTCCGATCTGTTCTCTGTGCAAGAAAACTGTCAGCTAACTTGCAGCAAAAGCCTTGGGCATCACCGAGCATCTGTGCCTTCAGTTGGAAGAACTATAATCGACATCAAAAGTACGCCGAAGAAGTGTGGTGTCACTACACACCTGGACAGCTGTGCCGTGCGGTGTGAACGCCCACGCACTTCACTCGCAAGAAACGGCTTCCAAAACAACATCATGAAGGTGAGCTCGTTCGTTTGTCCTAGTTTTGTCTTGATGTCGTTGCACAAATTGTCACAGCTTATCGTTTTCGTTTTGTTTTGTTGTGTTTTTAAATTTAGCATATTTCATTGATGCTTCTGTTGTTTGTGTCTGTCCGTACAACGTGCTAGTCCGTGTATTTTTGGTTCAGACTGTCTAGCTTTACTGTTAGCCTACCAGTCTAACAGTGTCCGTCAATGGCTCTCCCGTCATCTGTCGGTCAGTCTGTCCCTCCCTTCCTCCCTCTCTACCTCCGTCCACCGCTTCCTCCCCCAGCCCCCCTCCCCCCTTCCCCACGCCTGCTTTTTCTATATCTTTATTTTGCTCTTATCGGTCTCATTTCAGTATGCCTCTTGTTTCTGTGCTCTGTAGACCAATATCTCTCCCTGAGTGTCAAACACTTCAATTGATTTATGTTGTTTATAATGTGCACTCACACACACACACGCACGCACGCACGCACCCACCCAGACAGTTGGCCAGTGAAGTGTGACGCAAACAACATTGCCAAGATGAGCCGGAACAACAACGATCGAGGAGCATGTTCAGGTAGGCCTCTTTCTGTTCTGTTTGTCCATGCCTTTTTTCTTCTCTGTATGTTCATCTGATTTCTCTCCAGTCTGTCAAGTTTGTTTCTATCTTGTTGGTTTCTGTCCTGCTTTCTGTCCAGTTTGTTTCTATCCTGTTGGTTTCTCTCCGGTCTGTCCAGTCTGTTTGTGTCCTGTTGGTTTCTCACTAGTCTGTCCAGTTTGTTTCTATCCTGTTGGCTTCTGTCCTACTTTCTGCCCAGTTTGTTTCTACCTTGTTGGTTTCTGTCCTACTTTCTGCGCAGTTTGTTTTTATCCTGTTGGTTTCTGTCCTACTTTCTGCGCAGTTTGTTTCTATCCGTTTTCTGTCCAGTTTGTTTCTATCCTGTTTTTTCTCCCCAGTCTGTCTAGTTTGTTTCTATCCTATTGGTTTCTCTCCAGTTTGTTTCTGTGCTGTGTGGTTTCTCTCCAGTTTGTTTCTATCCTGTTGGTTTCTCTCCAGTCTGTCCAGTTTGTTTATATCCTGTTGGTTTCTCTCCAGTCTGTCCAGTTTTGTTTCTATGCTGTTGATTTCTCTTTAGTCTCTCCAGTTTGTTTCTCCTCCTGTTTCTCTCAAGTCTGTCCAGTTTGTTTCTATCCTGTTTGTTTCTCTCAAGTCTGCCCAGTTAGTTTCTGTCCTGTTGGTTTCTCTCTAGCCTTCTGTCCAGTTTGTTTCTATCCTGTTGGTTTCTCTCCAGTCTGTCCAGTTCGTTTCTATCCCGTTGATTTCTGTCCTGCTTTCTGTCCAATTTGTCTCTATCTGTTGGTTGTCTCTTCATGGCTTTCTGTGGTCACTTGTTTCTATCCTGTCCTTTCTGTCACGTTTTCTGTCCCATTTCTGCCCGGTCTTTGTTTCTGTCTTGCTTGATTTTTTTTCTGTTTGTCTCTGTCACTAACAGTCTGTCTTGTTCTGTATTCCGTCATCTGGACAAACTGTCATCAGTTCATGGTCTTTGACTGTCACTAACAGTCTGCATAGTCTCTGTCTGTCACTAACAATCTGCATAGTCTCTGTCACTAACAGTCTGGATGGTCTCTGTCACTAACAGTCTGTGGATGGTCTCTGTCACTAACAGTCTGCATAGTCTCTGTCACTAACAGTCCACATGGTCTCTGTCACTAACGGTCTGGATGGTCTCTGTCACTAACAGTGTGCATAGTCTCTGTCACTAACAGTTTGCATAGTCTCTGTCACTAACAGTCCGCATAGTCTCTGTCACAAACAGTCTGGATGATCTCTGTCACCAACAGTCTGGATGGTCTCTGTCACTAACAGTCTGGATGGTCTCTGTCACTAACAGTGTGCATAGTCTCTCACTACAGTGTAACAGTGTGCATAGTCTCTGTCACTAACAGTTTGCATAGTCTCTGTCACTAACAGTCCGCATGGTCTCTGTCACTAACAGTCTGCATGATCTCTGTCTGTCACTAACAGTCTGCATGGTCTCTGTCTGTCAGTGACAGTCTATATGGTCTCTGTCTGTCACTGACAGTCTATATGGTCTCTGACAGTGACAGTCTATATGGTCTCTGTGACTGTGACAGTCTATATGGTCTATATGGTCTCTCATCAGTGACTCGCTATGTGGTCTCTGTCCGTGACAGTCTATAATAATGGTCTGTCAGTGACAGTCTATAATTATGGTCTTTGTCAGTGACAGTCTATATGGTCTTTGTTTGTCAATGACAGTCTATATAGTCTCTGTATGTCAGTGACAGTCTGTATGGTCTCTGTCAGTGACAGTCTGTATAGTCTCTGTCAGTGACAGTCTGTATGGTCTCTGTCTGTCAGTGACAGTCTGTATGGTCTCTGTCTGTCAGTAACAGGTCTGTATGGTCTCTGTCTGTCAGTGGCAGTCTACATGGTCTTTGCCTGTCACTAACAGTGTATATGGTCTCTGCACGTCAGTGAAAGTCTATATGGTATATGCCTGTCAGTGACAGTCAATATAGTCTCTGTCTGTGCTAACAGTCTGTATGGTCTCTGTCACTAACAGTCAATATGGCCTCTCTCTGTCTGTCACTAACAGTCTGTTTGGTCTCTGTCTGTCACTGACAGTCTATATGGTCTCTGTCTGTCACTAACAGTCTACATGGTCTCTGTCTGTCACTAACAGTCTATTTGGTCTCTGTCTGTCACTGACAGTCTACATGGTCTCTGTCTGTCGGTGACAGTCTATATGGTCTCTGTGGTCTCTGTCTGTCACTGACAGTCTACATGGTCTCTGTCTGTCACTGACAGTCTACATGGTCTCTGTCTGTCTGTATGGTCTCTGTCTGTCACTGACAGTCTACATGGTCTCTGTGTCGGTCTCTGTCTGTCACTGACAGTCTACATGGTCTCTCTGTCTATCACTGACAGTCTGTATGGTCTCTGTCTGTCGGTGACAGTCTGCATTGGTCTCTGTCTGTCACTGACAGTCTCTACATGGTCTCTGTCTGTCACTGACAGTCTACATGGTCTCTGTCTGTCACTAACAGTCTGTATGGTCTCTGTCTGTCACTGACAGTCTACATGGTCTCTGTCAGTGACAGTCTGTATGGTCTCTGTCTGTCAGTGACAGTCTACATGGTCTCTGTCTGTCGGTGACAGTCTGTGTGGTCTCTGTCTGTCACTACATGGTCGGTCTACAGTCTGCATGGTCTCTGTCTGTCAGTGACAGTCTACATGGTCTCTGTCTGTCAGTGTCAGTCTGCATGGTCTCTGTCTGTCTCTGTCGGTGACAGTCTACATGGTCTCTGTCTGTCGGTGACAGTCTACATGGTCTCTGTCATGGTCTGGTCTGTCTGTCACTAACAGTCTGTATGGTCTCTGTCTGTCGGTGACAGTCTACATGGTCTCTGTCTGTGACAGTCTACAGGTCTCTGTCTGTCGGTGACACACATGTCTCTGTCTGTCGGTGACAGTCTACATTTCTGTCTCTGTCTATCAGTGACAGTCTACATGGTCTCTGTCTGTCGGTGACAGTCTATTTGGTCTCTGTCTGTCGGTGACAGTCTACATGGTCTCTGTCTGTCACTAAAAGTCTGTATGGTCCTCTGTCTGTCGGTGACAGTCTACATGGTCTCTGTCTGTCGGTGACAGTCTACATGGTCTCTGTCTGTCGGTGACAGTCTACATGGTCTCTGTCTGTCGGTCACTACACAGTCTGTCGGTGACAGTCTACATGGTCTCTGTCTGTCGGTGACAGTCTACATGGTCTCTGTCTGTCGGTGACAGTCTACATGGTCTCTGTCTGTCACTAACAGTCTACATGGTCTCTGTCTGTCACTAACAGTCTGTATGGTCTGTCACTGACAGTCTGCATTACCTCTGTCACTCGATTTAGTTTGCATGGCCTCAGTCTCAGTACTCACAAACGCGTTCTCATCTTTGCCGGGATGATTAATGATCAGTGTTTGTCATGTTCACACTTTACTCTGAGGCAGTTTAGCTACGTTTCTCTTCCTTTTGATATGCTTACAGCTGTGTTCACTTATGGGTACGTCAAAATTCTCCGTCCCATTGTCGTCAGTGCTGCGCGCCTATCGCCGTTTCCGTTTACATCAAACGTCAGCCAGACAGAGCAAAAAGAAAAATGTGAAAGATGGAGGAGTTTGGGGGGAGGGGATGAAGGTAGGGACAGAAAAATGAAGTAAACTGATAATCCTGATTACAGTTTGTAAGGCAAAGAGAGGGAAGGTGGAAGAGAGGGGAAGTGGAGGGAGGGGTTAATACAGGAAGGTGCGACTGGCAATTATCACGTCACACACCGTGAGGCTTTTTTTCATACCCAGTACGAAAGGGAATGTAAGAGACAAGTGAATGATCGTCAAATATGTCTTTTTCAGACACTACAAACAACAGACAGACAAACGCACAGAACATTGGGCTACTCCTCAGATTGCAGTCAGCATGAGAATTGATTCTCAGCAGCCCTCTGTGTTCTTGCGTCACCGGGAAAAGCCAAGGCCTTCCGACAAGGAAGAAAGATCGTAATTCTACGGTCCCGTTTTATACAGAAAGACCTTGGAGGCCAGTTCTGAACTGCCGATCGACAGACATTTCGATTTTCAGTGATGACTAACGAGCTGTACAGATGCGTTCCGTTTTTTTTAGCCCAGGAAAGGCCAGGAACCATCGATTTGCCAGTATTAGGTATACGTCAGCCAGGCTTGAGCTTCGGGGGTTTCTAGTCAAGAAATAGAGATTGGTAACATTCCCTCTGTTATACTCTGTGATGCTGCCTACAGTATGACCTGGCCTCAGTTCATCCTCGCTGTGTAGTAACCTTACCTTCCTCTTTCCTATCTGTCCCTGTGTCGGCTGGGCGACCCCTTGACTGAGCAGCAGCTGGCAGTGTGAGTGGTGGGATGTGAAGGTAGGGAGGGGGGTAGGCGGGTAGGAGGTGTAATCATAAACCTTTTTAGAATCTTAATTCTTCCTGCCCGAAAAGGAAGAGTCCGTTGTGAAACTTTTTTCCACACAGAAAATGACCTAGGTAAATCAATCGGCAGTTTGTCGTGTGGTCTGCGATTCTCTCACAAAGTCACAGTGTTGTTGCTCTTGTCAAGCGGGGGGCGGAGGAAAGAGGAAGCCGCTGTCCCTGAGAGAATTACGGGCCGGTGGCGAAAACTCTTTGAAAAAAATAAATGAAGCATGGTTTGCCTATTCAAATAAATATCCGAGTACTTGACGTCTATTTTAAGAGCAGCATGCTTGATATGAAATACTCTGTACGCTCATTCACTCACACTGTGTCCGCACTTGAAAGTGACTAGCCCATGTCCTTTATCCGAGTCTTTCTGTTCCGTCCCCCCCCCCCCCCCCTCCTCTCGCCCTCCCTTTTCTCCATGTC
>JADBJO010002607.1:162500-207500 GCA_016801955.1 Conus betulinus | reverse complement strand
ATGGCGGTGATATGGTCGTCACTAGGGGATAGGCAGAAATTTATTGATTACAAATAATGATGATGCTACTGATATTGATACTAACAATAATAATGATAATATAATAACAATGATGATGATGATAATAATAATAATAATAATAATAATAATGACAACGACGACAAACAACAAGCAAACAAACAAGCATTCGTCAGTTTCAGATTTTTATGTGTGTGTGTGTGTGTGTGTGTGTGTGTGTGTGTGTGTGTGTGTGTGTGTGTGTGTGTGTGTGAGTGCGTTTCCTTCCTTCCTCAAAAGGCGGAGAAGCTGAAGCGAACAAGAGAAAAAAAGGGGGATAAGAGTGGATTTTTTCCCCCCTTCAGTCCCATTCGGCTTACCTCCTCCCTTTTCACCTCTGACCCCTCCCATCATCACACGCTCATCCGAAGTATACTTAAGCATTCATTTTGATTATGATATGGGCGCTATTTATCTGCAGCTCCATGTCCTCCAAGAAAGATTTTCGATGGAAATATTGAACAAAACAAAGGAAATATCAAACACTTGTGATGCTTTTTCAGGGCCAGCTAGCGTTTTTTCGACACTAGGAGAACACCCTCACACACGTATAGCCTGCCAACATGCATGGTTTAGCATGAAATTTCTGTTTGATCTCGCGGGATGTACGAGACTTTTAGTTTAATATGATAAAGTCTTAGATCTCTTAATATCATAATGTAGCGATTGAAAAATACAAACTTGATTTTTTGTTTTGTTTTTTGTTTGTTGCCGACGCCAATTTGAACACTAACGACACACGAGTAATATTCATAACTCTTTTCTCTCTCTCTCTCTCTCTCTCTCTCTCTCTCTCTCTCTGTGTGCGTGTGTGTGGAGAGAGGGGGGGGGTGGGGGGGGGGGTGGGGGGGGGGGGGGGGGGGGGGGGGGGGGAGGGGGGGGGGGGATGCCACACATCCTGCCGGGAGATGCTCACTACCGCCTACCTATTTGTGTTGAATTATCCAATCGGATATTTCAATGCAGCGGACAATGTGCCGCTTAAACTGAATTTTTTCCTTGGGGGGAGGGGAGCGTCACAGTGGTCCGTGGTCTTGGTGTTCACAAGCATGAAGCAGGTTAATTTCTATTGTCGCATTTCCATGTTTTTTTTTTCTGTTTAGTCTTTTC
The DNA here is from genome assembly GCA_016801955.1 of Conus betulinus. Lineage (NCBI taxonomy): Eukaryota > Metazoa > Mollusca > Gastropoda > Neogastropoda > Conidae > Conus > Conus betulinus. The sequence goes on along the minus strand of JADBJO010002607.1, from coordinate 206,333 downwards.
CTTTTGATTTGCCTGACAGATCCCCACACATTTTCTTTTTTTTTCCCTGGCAGTCCCGTCACACTGTGTATTCACCAAAAATTTTTTCATGTCCTTGCCTTCAGTGCCTCAGCCTTGAGGTTTTGAGAGTGGGAAGGACTTTGTTTTGCTGTTCAAGACGAGTCCGTTCTACTTATGGTGTAGCTCTTTTACAGAAATAACAGTAAGAGAAGAAAAGATCAGTCCTGTCTGAAACAACCCCATTCAACTTATGAATTATAACAGATGTATCATTTGATTACTGGACCGTAAAATCTCCCAGTCAAGTGATGTAATGGATTAGTAATAGCAGCACGTAGCCGGCCGCTGGATTTGGGATCATCTCTGACTGGCCACTCTCATTCACACGTCAGGTCAGGCCAGGTCAGTTCAGGCAGTGGTCAAGGAGTGTTAAAGCGACCTGCGCGAACAGCACTAAGTTGGACTTTTCAGTTCTGTTTTGAAGTCTGCTGTTGGCCCGTGTGTCCTGTATTCATGAGTAGGATCAACATTTCATAGTCGGAATAGGAAGTCATCATGGAATCTGACGCACTTGTGCATGTGCTTTTTTTTTTTTTTTTACGATGACATCAGCAGTTATGAGATTATTGTCATCTTAGTTATGACGTCATCACACGCCTCCATCATATCCATTTCAAACATCTGCAAAAACTGGATAAGCTGTTATCAGCTTCATGCAAAAGAAATGCTTAAGTATAAGAGATGTATGACTGAGGATTTTGTGAACACTATATGGCGAGCATTTTATCTGCTGAGTTTAAACGCTGAGAGAAAGATCCATGAATACGAACACCGCTTTGGAAGACCGGCTAAGACGCAGTGGCGAAAACAGTGCGCAGCCATGGGCTGCTAGATGGTCTGGGTAGGCCTGTGCCACTTCGTTCGTGTGGACAACAGACTAAATTTCATAACGTCAAACAATATATCTGAAGAATAATGAAATCCTGTTTTATCGGAGAATGATAGGGGTTACAAGTTTATTGAAGTCAATAAAAACTGATTCAGTGAAAGTCAACACACAAATCAAAGAAGCTGTGATGGGCGTGTGACCCGTGTCACGTGACCAACTGGCCAAATTTTACAGCATTTTTCTAACATAGGCCTATAGCAGCAGTTACCAGCAGGACGCAAAGTATGATACGTTGCTGCAGTTGTCAGCAGGACGCAAAGTGTAATACGTTGCTGCAGTTGTCAACAGGACGCAAAGTGTAATACGTTGCTGCAGTTACCAGCAGGACGCAAAATGTAATACGTTGCTGCAGTTGTCAGCAGGACGCAAAGTGTAATACGTTGCTGCAGTTACCAGCAGGACGCAAATGTAATACGTTGCTGCAGTTGTCAGCAGGACGCAAAGTGTAATATGTTGCTGCAGTTGTCAGCAGGACGCAGTGTAATACGTTGCTGCAGTTGTCAGCAGGACGCAAAGTGTAATACGTTGCTGCAGTTGTCAGCAGGACGCAAAGTGTAATATGTTGCTGCAGTTGTCAGCAGGACGCAAAGTGTAATATGTTGCTGCAGTTGTCAGCAGGACGCAAAGTGTAATACGTTGCTGCAGTTGTCAGCAGGACGCAAAGTGTAATATGTTGCTGCAGTTGTCAGCAGGACGCAGTATAATACGTTGCTGCAGTTGTCAGCAGGACGCAAAGTGTAAATACGTTGGTGCAGTTGTCAGCAGGACGCAAAGTGTAATATGTTGCTACAGTTGCCGAGCCGATCTGCTTCGCGTCCAAATCTAGCTTTAAATCAAATAGGAAAAAAGCCCAGACCATTTTCTTGGGACACACATTATTGTATAAGGGCGGATCAACAGAAAAATTTGTTCTCTGACTACGAAGGTTCACCAGTTTACCTTCCCACAACTCACACATTTATTCTGGCTGACCATCAGTGCGTCGTTTCCAGTTCAGCAGAGGGCCGTTGTTTGTAGCACTCCACGGCGTCCATGACGTCATTGTCGGTGGCAAAGCATTGCCAGCCAAATGTCGGTGCCAGAGTAATGAGGAACAGAAGTCTGATGGATCTGGATATGCAGAGCTGGGATCGAGGCACTGATGGCCAGTTGGAACTAGTGCGTGAGTTGTGGGGATGGTAACTGGTCGACCTTCAATTGATCAGCCCTCGAATGATGTGCCCCAGGAAAAGGCTGTGGACATTTAATTTTCCCACAAATGAGAGTTCACCAGGTCAGCACAGTTGAACAGGACCCATTTCCCAGTCACCGAGGCGCGAATTCCGTCAGTGCACACCTGAGACAAATAGCATGGTCGCTTCCCGGCATTGTCAGCGCGGGTGGTGGGTGAGTGTCACTTTTGATAGCCCCTCTCCAACTCCTGCGAAGTTTCTGTGCAAACTCTGGCCATTCATTATCATTCCCCCCCCCCCCCCCCCCCCACTCCACACACACACACACACACACCTCTCTCTCTTCTTTTCAAGGCCGGCGAAGGTAGACAGCCATTAGCGGGTCTACATTGTCAGTCTAGGGCACTTCTTCCACCCCTGTACGCTTGCAATCTTATTGTCGTAAACCAGGCAGTCCACAGCGCATACAGTGACTAATACAGTAGTAGCATAGACGTCTCCACGTACTACCCGTCACGGTGGATAAAAAAGAACCGTGAGAAAACGAAAATCCCAACAGCGCTCCTAAGTACCTTTGCCTTGGGTGAAATGGGACCGACTGAGACTGGGAAGTCTTCACAGTGTGGGCCTATGAGTAATAATAATATAACGGAAGGGGGGGGGGGGGGGGGGGGGGGGGGGGGGGGGGAGATGTTTTTCGCGGCCAGGGTCACAACCTTTTAAATAAAGTCGAACATCAGGGGTACAGGAAGAGGAGTTGAGGCAAGCGTGACTGACTCAGTGACACGCGAGCTGTTCACAGTGCAGCAGTGGGATGAATTGCGGTACCAATCGCAGGGAAAGCTAGAGTTGATGAATCACACAGTCAGACATCGTTATATATTACATTTAGGATTCAAAGAGATAGAGATGAAAAACAAAGTGTAAACATCCTAGACCCTGATTCAGATCAGCCTATCCGTTAAAATCCACGTCAGCTTCGATACATATTAGATGAATGTTGTCTATGGGGTGCGGGGGTAAAGGGGAAGGGGGGGGGGGGGGGGGGGGGGGGGGGGGGGATACGAGCCAGGATTTGTCATTTTCAATAGCACGATATACTGTCATTATTATTATATGTTGACGATGATGATGATGATTATGATGATTTTTAATAAACATAATTGAAATAGTGATGTCCTGTGATCATGCCCCTCAGTCGGGGAATGAAATGATTTGTGTATGGACCTTTTTCGTTCATGTCCACTCTGCGCAGAACGGCTCAGACTGGTGGTGGTTTGAAATTGAGGTTTTCCGCCGGCAACTGGTGGTTTCCTTCACAGGACAGTGTCCTTGGGACGACTGCTGGACAAAGCACAGTGCAGTTACGGTGCTAGGCCTGCTGCCGATTCTGCTCGGTGGAGCGACTGGTTGGTGGAATTAATGTTCTGTTAATGTGAACATGAAAACAAACGTACAAAAATACGCCGGGTAATTATTTATGTTTAAAGTGCTAGTTGCTGTGACCTTATCTTGAACCCTGCACCACGACCCCTCAGTGTGCCGTGCTGCACTGGTTTGGACCTTGACGGGGTAAACCGTCGACTCAAGCATACCCTTACGATGCAGTCAGTACACATTTAGGGATGAAACGGAATTTTTGGGTAGATACTGCCTCACATGTTCATGATCCCATGAAATGTAAAACAGGTTAACTCGATCTTTTTTCACGCGCGCGCGCACGCGCGCGCGCGCGCGCACACACACACACACACCACCGCACACACACACACAAACGCTCCTGTGCATACACTTGCATGCCTTTCTTACTCTCGGTTTCACAGACACGACGCCACACACACACACACACACACACACACACACACACACACTCGCATTCACACACACACACACACACACACACAGGCATGGGCCACACACACACACACTGCCGGCGACACACGTGTCACTGTCACACATCGGAACAGTGATGCACACCCACACACGTTACGCGACCGCGAACGTGCACAACACACGTCACGACACACGTGCCACACACACACACACACACAAACGCTCGCGCGCTCTCTCTCTCTCTCTCCCTCTCTCTTTCTTGCACACACACACACACACACACACACACACACACACACACACACACGCGCACACACGCACGCACACACACACACACACACACACACACACACACACTCTCTCTCTCTCTCTCTTTTCTTGCACGCGCACACACACACACACACACACACACACACACACACACACACACACACACACACACACTCACTCACAGAGGCGCGCTCACGCACGGTCCGTCTTTGGCAAATAGAGTGAATGATGGGATCAACGTCCTTTCATCAGTTAGCCTAGCCGAAGTCAGTTGTGAAGTGGTGGGCCAGAGATAGCAGGCCCACCGATGGATGATCCGAAAGGCAGTCTTCTCCAAAGCTTTAGCACCTGGCTTACATAGTTGCATATTTATACCCAGGTCATCGAACAGTGTATCAGCTGGGTCAACAACACGTTACAGTGTGTGCTTACCATTGGCGGGTTAATTCTCAGCCAAAGCCGCCATACAAAAGAACACTAAATGTTTTGGAGCTCAGGTCGTACTCGTCCCGTTAAAACCATTGATCTGTTTTCAAGTTTGAAAGCAGGGCTAAGTCATTTCTTTGGACTGTAGTAGTTGGTTTCCATCTTTGTTAAATTATTTTGTTTTGCTTGTAGAACTCTCAGAGGTCGAAACGCGATGCCTTTGTATTTTAATTTATTCCGTTCGTCTGTCAGTCTTGCAGCTCAACTGTGACTTTGAAGCAACCATCACTTTCCAGCCGTCGGCTACCATTCTATTCCTTCGCACCCTGTGGCCGCTTTAGGACAGAGGGACGCGAGTTCCCAGGCCCACAGATTAGTGCGTGTGGTCTCCGTCACACACTGACGGTCGCGCTTATCCTTTACAAACTTTCGGCCAAGCACCCCGACGGCCGACCGAGGAGAGGGCTCGCTTAATTTGCATATCAATTCACCTTAGCGCATGCGCACAAGCAGTCGCAAGTCGGAGACGCAGTCGAGACACACACACAACATACCGTGCAGTGGTTGACTGAATAGTGTGCGGAATATAGTTCAACAAACAAGTTCAACTGTGTGTGCGTTGTTGTCAACATTTCACTGGATTACTTTTTTGAGAATTGGTGATGTAATCTGTGGAGATTTTCTGTGCTAACAGGACGCTGGAAGCGGTCAGTTGAGCTCTCAGGCGACAATGGCTCGTCCGTCGTCAGAGCGTGAGCGACTGACCCAACTGATTCAGCAGTGGAATGTGGATCATTACGATCTCTTCGAAATTAGCGCGCCCAATCAGGTAAACACACGATCGATTTTTTTTTTCATGTGAATATGCGGTCATGTTTCCAGTGTTGACGAAAAAAAAGTTGAGGTTGTAACGGGACAGCGTGTCAAAAGTTGGGTGCAGTGTTCAGTTTACCTGTCCACCACAGGTGACACTGTTTTACTACGCGGCTTGCGTCAACAACTGAACCAAAATGGCCGACCTTGAAAACATAGGTAGTTAGGTCCCCTGGTTACTCGTACAGGTGTTTACGAGTTTGTTATAAACATTAGATTTTAAGAAAAAAGATCACCAGAAACACGTGCTGTTGAATGTGTTTATCGACTAAGTTGTCCGTCACTGCAGGTGTAATTGCATGACACAGCGACAGGTGTTCTTTCACCAGAAAAAATATCCGCCTTCGTTGACTGATCAATCCCTTTTGACCGTCACAGTGAGTGTGAGTGGGCACACCTTGGGAAGGAACAGGCACACCCTGGGAAATGCTTTGAGTTTCATGCACGTTACACAAACAGAAGCGTAATCCTACTTTCGTTTTCTTGACATCAGTTTCTAGGGCAGCAGTGGTAGGTTTGATAGCCTTTTCCCCCACTTCTAGTGTTTATTCCATCATTGTGGAGTTCGTTTTACTTTTTTTTCAATTGACAATTTATGGATTTTGGTGTTGGTGGTTGAAAATATTTGTGCTTACTTTCAGTATTCAATGTTGTTAGGAACAAGTGGAAGCAATATTGTGCTTAACATTTTCCGCGTTTTCAAAACAACAAAAGAAGGTATTGGTGAGGTAAAGATTAATAACTTGTTTAAAGGAAAAGGTATTCTCTCAGATTTTAAATTGATGTTGAACAGCTATGGGTTTATTTGAGACATCTTCCAGTCAGATTTCATTGCATGTGCAGCTGCAAGGCTTTGTTATGCAGGGCCCATCCAACTCCACAAATTGTACTTGAAAAAATATCCAGCAATTTGATTTATTTTATTTCATAGTGATGCGCACCGAGTGAAAAATCAGTTTCACATTTGATTAAAGAGAAGCTATGCAGCTGCACATTGCACAGAAATTAATCATCAAATGTTAGAATAGATTTGAGAATAATATAGTGTGCTGAAAAGGGAAACTACTGCTTGTCAAGCTGGTTCCAAAGATCAAATGATTTAGGATGGGAGAACCATTAACAGTGGGGGAGGACTGAAAGTTGAAACTATGGAACGAGACAAGGAAGTCTTGAATTTTTACTTTTATATTAAAGAGTACCTTTGATATAAAAGCTGCCGATCTATGTGTGAGATCTTAACAGCCAGAATTTTTTAGCTGGTTTGTACTGTAACAGAATGATTCAGCTTTTAATTGAAGTTTGCAGTTTAACTAAAACTGAAGAAAAAAAAAAAAAGAAATGATTCATGTGAAAGGAATTTTTTTCCCCATGAGGATTTCTGGTACTTCAAGAACTACAGTAAGAATACGGAAGAAAAAAAGATCTTGAAGTTGAATCTCTCAGGGTGGAGTGATGCATTTGTGTTAGAAGAATTTAGAACTAGGATTGTGGACAGGCAGAAGATAAATTGTGTCTGTGGTATGTAAGCTCCCTGTGTGTGAGTGTGATGGGACTCTGCAGGCATGTCAGCAATGTGTCTGACTTACTCTGACCTCCTTTCCTCCTCCTGCCTCATTTTCCCACTGTGACTCTCTCTCTCTCCCTTATGGAAAGCCAGGGCCTGAGAAAGGTGAGACCTGTGCAGGTCCAGGACTGGAAAAAATTATCAAAGTCTGGGGTTTGGAATGTGCCCAGTGTACAACTGTATTTTAATTTTGTAGATATCTATGTCTGGAGGGTCTCTCACAATCACAGTCTCATTGCCCCTCACCCATGCCCTCATCCCAACTCTTCATTTTGATGTCTGTCCATCTGTCTGTCCGTCTGTCTGTCCATTGCTGTTTGTCTAACTTAATGTTTCTGTCTCTTATCTTTTTTTTTCTTCTTTAAATTTCTCTCAAAGATTTCTCTGTGCCTTGCCCTTCTCTCCAACTTCACTCGCTCATTTCTATCTCTGTCATTCTCTTGGATGTGTCAATATCAACCATAGTACTGTGCAAAGGTACATGTAGACCAGTTGAAATTGAAGAAGCAAGAATACACATATGCACACGCATGCACACAAGCACACACACATGCAGACAGACATAGACGAACTGTAGCTTGAGAACATTGAATGATAGGATGATAACCTCCCCCCCCCCCCTTTCCACCTTTAAGATGTAATTTATTACAGGTAAAAACTGCAATATGATTTATTACAATTGAAAACTGCAAAGCTAAGTCTGGGTTCAGTGTGGGGTCTATGAATCTCAAGACCTGAAGATTGTTCAGGTATTAAGGTCAGCTGTATTTTATTTATTTATTTTCTGTAACCAACAGATCTGTAACCAACATCAGAGAAATATCATTTGAAAAATTTTCAAAATAGTAAAGATGTATGGTCTTGGTACGAAGACATGCACAGTAACCAGTAGTATGATAAGCTGTTGACACAACAGCAAAGAAGAGTTAATTTGTTGATAGGATGACTTTTTTTCCGCAGTCTTTATCCACAGACCTTTTTTTGTGTGAGTGTTACATAGTTTTGACAGATTTTTCAATCTGTGCAGTTGAATTTCCTTGTTTTGTGTTCTCTATACTGGATATAGGTAAAGAATTCCAGTTAATCCTTGGAATCATATGCCTTCACATTTTACTTGGTTCAGTCTTTTAATGTTTAGTGGCCTAGCACACCCTCAAAATGCAAGAAGATCTTTTTTGCACTGCACGCACACAAAAAAGGAACATGTGTTTGTGAATGATACATACAGACAACAATAGCAACAACAACAACAACAACACAACAACAACAACAAACAACAAAAACAATAAGGGCCACTGTGCACATTTCTGTCACAGAATTTGAGGTTTATATCAGATTCAAACTGAAGCATGCTGCACACCATATGGGCTTGCCTTTGATCACCCTCTTTTTGTGTATCCTCAACAAACTTTGAGTTCTAAACATGTATCTGGGTTGCACTGTAGCTGGTACTCAGATGTGACATACATTTTTGAAGATTTTAAAACGCTTTTAGACTTTCAGGAGCAACACATTCATTCCAGTTGAATTATTTATGAACTTTGTTTTAAACTTTAATTTGTGTTAAGAACTGTCACACACTCATCATGCAGTTCTGCTTAACAATCTTGTTTAAAAGTATGTGTGGAGGTGCAAACCAAGATAATAGTAAAATAGTTGGATGGTGTTGATGTGGCAGGCAGAGGGCAGAAAATGGGGATGGGACTAAAAAGCCAGAAAGATCAAGTTGTGTCTGGATGCTAGATAGAGGAATATTATCTGTGGTCTGTGGGTGGGGCCATTGGAACAGAAGGATAGCCTTTAACTTGAAACTTTTTAGATGATTTACTAAAATTGAACGAGGATTTTGTGTTTAATAGAATATGCTTCCAAATGAATGGAGCAAATGAGAATACAGAAACAATGGTGTTTAATCAATTATAAAGTCTTCTGTAAGCCAGACAGAAAAACATGGAAAAACAAAACAGAACAAAATGAAAAAAAAAACTACTTGAATTTACGGTTTTGCTCTAAAGACACAGTGTGCAGCTGATCAGCAGGAAGAGTGAAGACCCTGATAAGTTTTTGTGGTCAAATTATGCTGCTCAGAGCTTTAGCGTCATTGTTCCCTTTGTCAGAGGGACTAGTTAGCAAAACTTTTGTCAACCTCAAGTGTGAAGGGAGCAAAACACACACACAACAGCTAAAGGGCTGTACTTTTGAGAAGATGAGAGAGGATACTTGGTCACAAATTAACAGGGCAGGTAGTAGAGGCTTCTAGAAACCTGTGCGGACCTTTAGGCTGTGTGAAGGTCAAAGTCAAACTCTCTCAAACCTATGAGGTAATTATTGACAGGTGATAAAAATCAGTGAGGACAGTATAAGTCCTGAGTTCAGACCTTTTCTCAGTTTTCATTGTCAATGGAGTAAACTGACTACTAAGACCAGGGCGTAATGTTGTGCATAGTGTTCCTCAGGTGAGATCAAAGTAAAGGTATCAAAATGAGAACAGTAGGGCCTGAGAATCTGGAATCTGAAGAAAGGTAAGGGTCCTCCTTATGTCTGATTTAGTCTTGTTCAAGTTGTTGTGAAGGGGTGAGCTGAAGCAGTGCTGGGCTGGTTTGGATGTGGGTGCATGAAGTGGTTTTAGCTAAACAGGGATTATTGTTATCGGAGAATGTTTAGAAAGTGTACTGCATGTTTTCATGTCCAGTAGTAAGAGATAATGGTGCTTGATTTTTAGACTGTTGCTATGCTGTTTAGAAGATAAATTTGTTCAAGAATGTTGTGCGACAAAGAACATATGGCTAGAGAGATCCATTTATGGAGGTGAATGTATTATGTAGACTGAGAAATTTGTACTTTGTGGAGGTGAACAAAGCCTTAGAGAGATTGTACTAATAATACGTATATGAACTGGACAGTGGAGAACTCAAGACAATTAGAGAGGCGGGTACAGAGGGACATGTAAGACAACAGAAGAGAGAAATAGGATGGAGAAGGGGACTTGGAGGGAGAGAAGAGATGGTCCTTGGTGACGGAAGCTGGAGCAAGTCTAATGCAGAGAGAAGGTGTTGAAAGGAGAGAAGAAGAAGACCAAGTCCAAAAGCCCCAAAAGAAAAAGACAACAGAAGACTTACAAAAAGAGTCCATAGAAAATATCTATAGATAGCAATGCAGTCCTGACTGAACCTGGTGCCAGATGACCCAAGGCATCACCGGAGGATGAGGCGTTCTGTAGCATTTGATCTTTTCATACTACATACTAAGTTACTAGCTTCAGACAAAACTGTGAATGGTGTGCAAGTATGTATGTGGAAAACAAGCCAGTTAAGAAAGCAAAGAAATTACAAAAAAAAAGAAAAGATGACCAGATACTAGTATTGACCTATTTGTATCTAAGTGGTTCTTTCTTTTTTTTTTTGTTTAATTTGAATTTCACATTTGACTGTAAGTAGAGTAGAAACTGTATTGTTCTCAACTGTGTCAGAAGAGAAGTGAATGTGTTTACACTCATTCCCAGAGAGAGAGAGAGAGAGAGAGAGAGAGAGAGAGAGAGAGAGAGAGAGAGAGAGAGTAATGTTTGGTGGGTGCTTGAGTGCACATATGTGTGTAAAGTCTTATTTTATAGAAAAATCTTGGTTTGATAAGCCTGACTTTAAACACTTCACTTTAGCACTACCAGAAATATAACATTTTCCAGAACCTGGACACTTCTGTTTCAGATTGATCCAATTCCAGCCTGCAGACGTTTTTATAAAATCCAAAGTACGTTTATCTTGTATGATTAAGATTAAGATTAAAATTATAGTCCCGTCAACAGCAGAGGTTATCTCAGGACTGTCACCACGTTGTTTATCTTGTATCTGTTTGTAGGAAATGATATATCCAACAGAAGACCAAAAGCTTTTTTTTTTTCTTTCAGGACTTGGAATTCCATGGAGTGGTACGGTTTTACTTCCAAGGCGCTGATGGTGCCAACGTCATCACCAAGTGTATTCGTGTCTCCAGCACTGCCACCACTCGGGATGTCATCGACACGCTCATTGAAAAGTTTCGCCCTGACATGCGCATGCTTACACAGACCAAATATGCCTTGTATGAAGTGCATGTTAATGGAGGTAATGCTCTGAGTCACCATGACTGCTGACTGATTCTTTGTTCATAATGCACTTGTATTTAGGCGTCATCATTGTCATCACCACAGCATTAGCAATCCTTTTGCATTCTGATGCTGTTTGTTAGCATCAGCGTTTTAGTGATAATCGCAAATTTTCTTGAAGCATCTGGCATAAAATTTAGTATACACATTAGTGGAAACCCAGTTGGGCTTTGAAGTTCTGGTTGCAGACTTAATAATAATAATGTTAATTTTTTATAGCGCCTATTCTCTAAATATTAGGGCTCTAAGCGCTTTACATATATGATATAACAAACACAAACACACAGACTTTAGGGCAATGTTCTAATTGAAAATAGAAAGGGAGTGTTATTGTTAGATTTTATTTTTGCCTTTAATACTTCTGAAATTTATGTATCGTTATAGTATTTCCACTTTGCCTTAAACACATTCATATGTGTATCATTATTCATTTACTGATATATATATAGCATTTAGAATGTAATTTATCAGGCTGTTGCAAGTTCCAGAGGACAGTTGATTTTGACATGTGGATCATTTGTTTACAAAGGTTGATTCACATGCATATAATCATGATGTGCCACTCTTGAAAATCTTTGATGAAGAAGAATGCAAGATCAGTATTGTGCTCCAGGATAAAAAAGAAATCCAGTCAACCATTGACTTATTCAGTGAATGATTAAAACAAGAATAAGACTAAGAGGCAAATCCGGCTGTTATTTGGATTGCAAGTGCTAGGAAATAGTTCAGTATGGGTCACAGAATAATTCTTTTTTTTTTTTTCCTTTTTTTTAATGATAATTTTATGTTTAATCTTTGTTAACTTCTTCTATAACTGACTTGTGCTCTAGTCTTTATCTAACCTTCCTATGATCTCATTCATTCTCCCGCTCTGCATCAATCCCTGTGTCACCTCTGTCTGTCTTGTCTGTCTGACTCTCTCCGTCTCTGTCTCTCTCTCGCCCCCTCTCAGTCTCTCTCTCTCTGTGTCTTTCTCTCTCTCTCTCTCTCTCTCTCTCTCTCTCTCTCTCTCTCTCACACACAACACACACACACACACACACACACATTTTTTTTTTTTTAGTACACACACAGACACAAATGCAGATCTATACATATGTATACCACATATGCAACACACACACACACACACACACACACACATACTGTCATAGTCATACACACACACACACACACACACACACACACACACACATATGCACACTCACATACAATTTTTAGGTATCGCTTTCACTAAGCCACTTGGTATAAATTTCAGTTTGCACTGTCGTCCCTCCTGCAGCTTTACAGTGCGCTTCAAAGCCTTCTCACCTTTTGCAGTTTGGACTTTTGTTGGATCCTTCATATACAGACTGATAAACCATCATGCACATGATTAGTACTAATGTTAATAATTACTGTCTTCCATGACCAATGTTTTTATAAGTTACAGACGCTGTCAGACTGTATTCTGATCGTTTAAATTGATAGGATGTCAACTGGTATTTCAGCACTTGGATGTGTCATGTTATGACAAACTCTTTGTTTCTCTTTGTATTTTTTGTATTTTTTCCATGACAGGCCTGGGTTCTCTGCTTTTTTTTTGTTAATGTGGTGGCAGCCCTGAGAGGGCACTGTGTTGCTGGTTTAAATCTAATACAACTGAAATCGAAAACAGTCCATTTGAAATAAAAAATGCCACAACCTTTGTAAGCAAGTAAGTATTGGCCTTTCACCCGAATTTACCTGAGTCAGGTATTAAGCTGCATGGTAATGAGAAGGGTATAACTTACAGGTAAGAGGAGAATGGGATATGCAGGCAGATTGGACTGTAGATTAGAATAGGCTGGTGCTCAAGTTGAGTAATTCAATTCTTTTTCTGACAACTGTCACCTATGGCTTTTCTAGCTTCTCGGAAGCCGAAGTTGATACAGTGTGTGGGAGGGAAGTAGTGTGTGAGTGCACGCGCACGCGTGTGCGCGTGTGTGCAGTGTGTGTGTGTGTGTGTGTGTGTGTGTGTGTGTGTGTGTGTGTGTGTGTATACAGTGTCAAGTCAAGTCACAGTTACCTGTGTTGAGGGTTGAAGAGTAAGCTGTTAAGCTTTTTTTTTTTTTTTTTTTTACATGTGATCTGCCCTCATTAAAAAAACAAAACAAAACAAGTATACATGCAACGGGGAGCACATATCTTTAACTATGCTCATATGTACATTACTCATATTACAACATATGAAATGATAAGAAACAATTGTTGGAACATCAATTTTAAATGCAGAGAGAGAGAGAGAGAGAGAGAGAGAGAGAGAGGTGAGCTTTAATTGTAACATTGCAAAGAGTTTCCTTCAGATTCTTTTTTAGTGCTTTTTTTGAATGCCTGTTTTGAGGGACATGTTTTTAAAGGGGAAGAGAACTTATTCTGTGTGTGTGTGTGTGTTTGTGTGTGTGTGTGTGTGTGTGTGTGTGTGTGTGTGTGTGTGTGGTGTGTGTGTTGCTCTTGTAACATAGTATAAACCATGGCACTCTTTGCTCATTAACATGCCTTTATTTGAATGAGCAGGTTTTCTTGTCACACATTTCTCCACGTCCGTCTTGTGATGGTTTGTGGTAAATCATGTTCTCACAAAAGAGGGATTGTTAGTAGTAATTAATGGGGCTGTCGTCCTGTGCAACAAGACTTTGCTGCATCAGTTTATAAACTTATAATTCAGTGGAAGGTTTTGCTCAACTGTTAGAGTGTCACATAGAAAAATATTTAGCCACTGCTTCAGTGAGTACCTTTACTTAGGACTGTCTGACATAGAGGTGAGTAAAAATGCTAGTACTGTGGTAGTAAGGTAATATGATAATAACAGTATGGTATTAAAAGTGAAATGGTAACAATTTCATTCCTTTTTTTTTTTTATTGACGTATGATGATCTAACACTAGTAACAGTAATTTAGTTAATAGCCATAGCTTTTCCTTTAAGGTCAGTGACGAGAACTGCTAACTGATGGTTGCTGGTAATAATGCCAGTATTTTATTCCACATAATGATCATGATTTTCTGCTTTCTTTTACTAGTTTCAGACTAAAAGTTATCTCAGAAAACAGGAAGCACCCCTCTCTAAACAGAAACATAGATTTGAAATCTTGTGATTTGAACAGATTGACCCAAAACTTTTTGTTTGCCAGTATGTTGGAGTGATGTGGTAAGTGTCAAATTCATGTTCATGATCTTTCGTTTGAATTATGTAGGTCTACACACATACTAATTAGGTATGTCATACATTGTATGCATGCATGTGTTTCATGATATAAATTTGTACTGTTATATGTTAAACCATACCAATTAGTTGAAGCTTTTAATCAGAACTTTGTGACAAATCAAAAAAAAAAAAGAAGAAAATACCCAGGGAGTGAGACGTGTCACAAGACATGAATAGTTCTAGGGATTGGATACATGAGTCATTGATCAAATGCGTACCTTTTGCTCTCATGTATGTGTACACATCATCTTTATGAAATATGATTTATTCCTTTCCACTGCACGCAGTGCACACAGTCATTACAATTAGCACACAGTATGGGTACTTTTAACTTAATAAGCAAAAAGTCTCCTTTTCTGTCTCAATCTTTCCCCTTTTTTCCTCCAAGATAACTTTTGCCAAATTCTGTTTCCTGCTTCCTTGAGCTCTTTTTCTTCTTCTTTTTTTTTTTTTTTTTTTTTTTTTTAGGTCTTTACTTGAATTTCTCCTCCCCCACCACCTTTCTCTACCCTGCCCTCTAATCTCTGTTGCTGTCAGTCTTTCTCTGTGCCTGTCTGTCACATACACATCCACACTTTGTGTTTTTCTTCCTCTCTGTCAGCTAAGTCTTCAAAGTGAATTGCTAAAACATTGTTGTTCACTTGACAGAGGAACGACGGTTAGAGGACCCAGAAAAACCTTTGTGGGTGCAGCTGAACTGGGGCAAAGATGTCAGAGAGGGGCGATTCCTACTCAAAAATGAGAATGAGAAAAACTGTCAAGGTAAACCGCAAGGCTGCCATCTGTCTTTATTACACAATTACAGGTCATCATGTTTTCTTGTGTTCCTCTAAACTATGGTTATTTTCTGTCTTCCTGTGCTCCTCAAGATCTGCTGTCTGTCTCATTGTATCTGTTGTTTCACCTCCCCCTCCTCCCCTTCATTCCATCCCCCTTTTATGCCCATCTCAATAGTTTTCCTTTTCTTTCTGAATCTGAGCTTTTGTGTGTGCATCACCATGAATAAAATTTACATGCTTGCATGTTCTGTGTGTGTGTGTGTGTGTGTGTGTGTGTGTGTGTGTGTGTGTGTGTCTCTCTCTCTCTCTCTCTCTCTCTCTCTCTCTCTCTCACACACACACACACACACACACACACACCCCCCCCCCCCCCCCCCCCCCCTATGTGTGTATGCCAATGTTGTTGTTATGCTTGTGGTGGTGTGGTTAAATGACTTAACTTTTTTGATACGTTAACGGTAAATCAGTTAATGCGTACAAAGTGTTAATGGACATTATAAACATATTAATGCACCAATATGCAGCGCCTGTTTTCATACATTTAGATCTGTGTGCATGATGTAACCAAACCTAGCTGGTATTTGACTATAATCAGTGACAGGATGCAGTGTTTGAGATACAAGTCATTGTATGTCAGGTGTGCCTCGAGCACCGGACATGAAGCAGCTGAAACCAAAAAACGGCAGGATGAGATTGAGAGAAATGGGGAGTAGAAAGGTG
Organism: Conus betulinus; assembly: GCA_016801955.1. NCBI lineage: Eukaryota > Metazoa > Mollusca > Gastropoda > Neogastropoda > Conidae > Conus > Conus betulinus. Next base: position 190,382 of record JADBJO010002607.1, on the reverse strand, counting down.
TGCCACCACATTGGCTTTGCACGCTCTGTTTGAGTAGTGGCAGTGTGCATAGTGTATGATCAAGGAGATTGTCATAGCATATTTTTTTTTTTAGCTTTTACTCTTCACCCTCTTGGCTTGCCATGTTTATTAAAACAGTAAGCTATCTTTATGTTTATTGAATACTGAAGTCTATACTTGCTCATAAACATATACTGAACTCTGTAGAAAAGGGCAAACAATCATTTTAACACAACAGTCACTCATCTGAAATTAGTATAGCACTGTAGCAGGAAAAGCAGCGAAGTGAAATGTGAATGTTGGTGAGATTTTTTGAAAATCATCCTCATCGGTTGTTAGGTACTTTTTTTTCTGAAAATGATGAGGACTTGTCCATGTTTACTTAAGTGTTACTCAAAAGTGTCACAAGAGAGAGCTCTAGAGCTCTGTCTAAATCTGTCTCGGGAGAGAGAGAGAGAGAGAGAGAGAGAGAGAGAGAGAGAGAGAGAGAGAGAGAGAGAGAGAGAGAGAGAATTATGGTAAGATTGCTAGATAAAGTTCTGTTACTGATGTAAAGTAAACAGATCTGTGACATGAGTTAATTAATAGGAATGTCATCTTGAACAGAGGAAAAGGCATCAAATGTCAGGCATGTACATGCTGTCTCTACAGACTGGAGAGCTAAAACTGTGTGTGTGTGTGTAAGTTTAGTGACTAGTGCCAGTCTATGGACTGGTTGTGGAATGGTACATTTGGCTGAAGTCTGCAAGCTGAGAGAAGTCAAAGAATCCATCTTTCAGTTGATTCAACCAGAGCTTCTCCTGACACACAGAAAACCTTAGACTTTACAAAACAATGACATTGAACAGTTAACTTTCATAACAGTCTGAATAAAGAAGAGCAGTCCTGAAGTTAGAATGGATCATGAAAAAATACTGGCGATGCTGGGTCAGTAGTGTCAGACATTAAGCTGTTGGACATCATGACTCAGTAATAATGATGATAATGATAGTCATAATAACAATGATAACAACATAGCATTTATATAGTGCCTTGCCAAAGGTTCTATGCGCTGACAATCCACACTGTCATGCAATGGGCTGCCTACCTTGGTAGTGCTGACTGAAGAGCTGCCTGCTGGCACTTCATTCAGTCGTTTTTACCGTGTCATCCAGTCAGTATTGTTCACTCAGTTTTCTTACTTCCTTCATTCTTTTAATTTCTGACGCAGGGTGCATGCTATGTGTGTGCTTGTTATCCATACCAGTACGACTCAAATGGTGTATAATTCTACATTTGTCTTTCTAGTACATTGTGTGATCATGGTTTCATCATCTCAGTTGTTAATATCTTCCAGCTTTCAATCATTGTGGACTGTAAACAGTCAAAACAACGCCATTTATTCAACTGCTATTCTGACCTGACAGCACGGCACTGGGCTTCAAGGAGGTGTCCAACAGAGAGGACAACTCCAACTTCAAACGCAAACTGTCCAAACGGAGAAGAAGGAGATGAAGAAGAAGAGGGGGACCAGGAAATGGCCAAACAAAATGAGTCAGTGTCAAGCAAGCTGTACACGGAGGCTCCGGAGACCAGCTCACCCGGAGTATCTCCAACCCAGAGGCTGTCATGCGCCGACGCCGACAGCAGAAGCTGGAGAAGAAGCTTGCTCAGATGCAAAGTCGGGAAGGAGGCCCAGATTCTGGTCAGTGGATGTCTGGTTCAGTACCACTGTGTGTTGTGATGTTTGCTTTGTGTTGCAGGGCTCCCCCACTGAATAAGCATCATGTTGAGATATAAAATGTTACTTCATACCCTAAAATCGTTTATTGCATCATACACCTCTCTGCCTAAAATTTACATATTTTGGTTAACTCAGAGATTCAGCAGAGCATGTCTGCTTCAGAGTCACTAACCCATCCATACTTCATCTTTCAGTTTCAGTTTTCAAAGTGTGATTTTGAATGGTCAAAAGTAGGCTGTTGAAGCACATTTACTCCTGAAAGCTGTTGCCCAGTAAATAATGTTGGCAGCTAATGCCCAACATTTTTTTTTTTAAAGAAATACAATAATTATGTGACGTCTTTGAAGCAAACAAGATTTATATGTTATGAGAACTGAGTGATCGTCAGATTTAAAGTTGGTAAATTTTGTAGATCTTTTGCCTTCAGATTTTCTCTTTCTTGGTAATTAAAACAACTGGTTTTAGAATGTAAATGGACTGAACACCTGGCAGGCATATTTCCAAGGGTCGTTGGAGATCACAGTCACTTTTGTTTTTCTGTCAAAAATCTTGCATTCACAACGGTCACCTGTTACCAAAGGCAGAATGCAACTCCAGTTTTCTAGGTATTAAAGACACATTAAATTAAAACTGGTGTCCTCGCTGATGGCATACTTTTTAGATCTGCGAATTATTTCTGTAGAATATTCTTATTTCATTTGACTGCCTTGTGTGTTATTATCACTGGTATTATTTGATTTGAAAAACTCACTGTCTTTGGATTTGAAAATGAAGATGAAAGCGCTGTTGAAAATACCAGGTAGGAGGAAAAGCCACCATCGCCACCAGCCCTGAGAGGGAGCCCTGCTGTGTTTTGTCTGTCTGTCATCAGTGCCCTCACTTCTTTTACTGTGTGATCATGATATATGTTGGTTTAACGTGTGTGTGTGTGTGTGTGCGTGTGTGTGTGTGTGTGTGTGTGTGTGTGTGCGCGCGTGTGCATGTGCACGCGCACTCACAAACATTTTCAGTGTGTAATGTCTTTGTACCTCCCTGTCAGCTGAGATCATGTCACTTTGTCTCTCTTTTAACTTGTTGTGTGTGTGTGTGTGTGTGTGTGTGTGTGTGTGTGTGTGTGTGTGTGTGTGTGTGTGTGACTTTCAGTTGAGAGCTCCCATCATTTTGTCTGTCTGTATCTGTAGAACATCCTTTTCTCACTCAGTCATTGCTGAATCTGCAAGCACTCTGAGTTGCTGTCATTGGGCGTGTAATGAAGAGAGGACTGTATGATTTGATAGAATATATCATATCTGGTTTATGATAAAGCTGTCTAGATATTGGACAGAGTGTCCTTCATGGGAGAAAAATGTCGACATTCTACAGAGGTACCCAAAACTGGCTTTCATGAAGACATGTCATTGACATCTAGGGCACTGCATCCATAAAGAAAAGGCCATTATTATTCACAGTTACTGGATATTGTACCCTTCGTGGGAAGATTGTGGCTCTAGATACCGTAACCTTCATGGAACAGTTGTCTGCATTGTGGGTTGACACTGGGCATGGTGTCCTACATGGCATGGCCGTCTCAGTGTCTGCCTTCTGCATTAATACTGGATACTGCAGTATCTCTCATGAAAATGAAAAGACTTAGCATTGTGTATTGACATTTGTCTGTGAAAATGTAAAGACTACCTGCATTGTGCAAAGACGCTGGCCATTGTATCCTTCATGAAAATGAAAATGGTGTCAGCATTGTGCAGTGTCATGGGACATTGTATCCTTGCACAGGATGTTGTATCCTTCATGGAAATGAAAAGGGTGTCGGCATTGTCCAGTGTCACTGGACATTGTAATGTATCCTTCATGGAAATGAAAAGGGTATCAGCATTGTACAATGTCACTGGACATTATATCCATCATGGAAATGAAATGGTGTCAGCATTGTGCAAAGCCACTGGACATTGTATCCTTCAAGTTCATGGAAATGAAAAGGGTGTCAGCATTGTACAATGTCACTGGACATTGTGTCCTTCATGGAAATGAAAAAGGTGTGTCGGCATTGTACAATGTCACAGGACCCGCATTGTATCCCTCACCTAAGACTAAAGACTGTCTGCATTCTACAATGATACTGGGCATTGTATTGTAAACATCATGGGAAGGCCCTAGGCATTCTGCAGTTAAAATGGTCGCTATAGTCTTCATCAAAAGACTGTACTCTGCAGTTACACCGGGCTTTGAAACCTCCATCAAAAAGCCACTTGCATGAACTCTGTAGTCTTTCTAAGAGGCTGGCTGTATTCTGCAATAACACTTGGCTCTGTAGCCTTCATTAAAAAAAGGTTGCCAGCTTTCTGCATGTGCACAGGGATCTATAGTTTTTATCAGAAGGTCTTCTTCATTCTGTAGAGACACTTGGCACTGGAGGCTTTCATAAGAAAGCTGTTTGCACTCTGCAGTAACACTGAGCGCTGTAGCCTTCATTAAAAAAGGTTACCAGCTTTCTGCATTATGTGCACAGGATCTGTAGCTTTGATCAAAAGGCCTTCATTCTGTAGAGACACTTGGGACTGGAGGCTTCATAAGAAAGCTTTTTGCATTCTGCAGTAACACTGAGCACGGTAGCTGTCATGACAGTTGTCAACAGTCTTCAGCACTTGACGCTGGGCACTACATAAACAGACTACATTCTGCAGTTTCATTTATGATAAAGGATGCAGGACCGGTCATAGGTGGCACATATGTGCATTTTGCAGTGCTATTCACAATGATGCATGTGTGCAGATGTGAGTGCAGGCAGTGATCCTGTCAGTGACGTTTTTGAAAAGGTTATGCAAAGTGTGGATTTGAGCATAGTAGTAAAATTTCTGAAATGGTTATGCAAGGTGTGGATTTGAGCATAGCAGCCAAAGAAAGATAGCTGAGCAGTAACTGCATGAGGTTATGTTTATACTGCAGAGATTGCTGCCTGACTAGTAACTGGCACTTTGACGAAGCCACTGATTGAAGCGCCCTGTAATCAGTGGAATGGTGATGATTATGTGCCAAGGTGAGAACGAAGTAGTGTCTGGCAGGCAGTCATCTGTTACACTGGTGGCTAATGAGGATTCTTAGGATATTTTCAGGTGATTAATAGTTGAGGTTTGATACCGAGTGGCAGTGGTGCTTTGAATTACTGATGAGGTCATGTCTGTTGCTGGCAGGCAAATCAAATTGCTGATGCTGGTGTAATGGACTTTGGAACAGCGTTTAAAGTTGCTAAGGCAGTGAACTAACTAATTATAGAACACTATCAGTAGTAAAATGTACTTTGATTGACTTAAAACATCTATAAGTACTGCATTGTGATTAGTAAATGCCAAAAATTTTGCCTAAGACACTGTCTTTCTTTCAACCTTTAGGTCTTTTCCTTGATTTGTCCAACTTGATGTCATGTCAAATTCGCCAGCATTTTCTTAGAGGATCCGTCCAAGTCTGTCAGTCTCCCTCACGTTTGTATACATCTAACTGTGTTGTTGTGTAAGTGCTATCATGCTGATATGGTTGAAGATTTTTTAAAATTGTAGAAACAACAACAACAAAATCATCTTGTAGAAAATATTGAAACTGTAGAAACAAAACAACAAAACAAATTCATTCAGCAGCTAAACTTTGTACCAATTGAAAGCCCTTGAAGACATCGAAACTAAGATTGATGAAGAATCCTCTTTTGTAATGAATGTGACTGGTCACAAACAGACATAGTCGCTGTGCTGTTTATGGTAATGATTATCTGCCTCAGTTATGAAGGCTTTTGAGTATATTTCAGGTAGTGTTTAATACTGAATTACGGTCAGTGTTTGTTTTCTTAAAGATGTCAGTGCAAGTAAATGTCAGTGTATTGATGCTCAAATGAAAAATAAAACAAACATTCCTATATCAGTACAGATTTTCTTGATGATCTTTGTAAACTGAAGAGGTTTGTTTTCATATCTTGATTTCTTACATGTAACTGTATTGTTAGGCAGATTTAATGATAGTATTTGTTATTTTCCAAATTCTACGCATGGCACTAGAAGGAGGGTGCAAAACAGATGATGTAAGTTTGTAACCCAAGTTTGGTTGTGTTTGTCAGCTGACATCTGATTAACCAGCACAGTGCTTTGTAGGCTGTGGAGGGAGCAGAAGGAGGTGAGAGGGGAAGGGAAGGGAAGGTCGATGGGTTTAGGCTGTACAGTTCAGTGAACAAAATAACAGGTCTTTTGTCCTGGGAGCTTTGTCTGAAGTTCACGGGGCATGGCAAAACAAGGCATGCCACTTTAAATCAGGCTGTACTGAAAAATTCTTTCCCTTTCTTCCATGTTTCTTTACCTCCTTCTCCGCCCCCACCCCCTTCCCCTCAACTCCCCATCTCTTTCCTTACCCTGCTTGACCCCTTTCTCTGACGGAGAACAGTGTTGATTGATGATACATGTATGTTATTTCATTTCAGGTCTATGCCAGTATTGCCACTCCTTTTGTTGATGTAGCTGTACTGCCTTAACTTTGGCAATTAATGTGTACAATGAATTTTCGAGAATGGATCATGAGTATTATTGTTAAATTACAGCACATTGATAATAGTGGGAAGGCTGGAAGGGGATTTGAGAATTTGAGAATGGTTAGAAATAACCATGTGTGTGTGTGTGTGTGTGTGTGTGTGTGTGTGTGTGTGTGTGTGTACAATAGAAAGAAATATTGCTGTCTGGGGACAAACCCGCACATTTCTGTGGTCTTCAAGATTTGAGGAAGTGAAGTTGATAACACTAACAGAATCAAATCATAGGTTAACTTACTGATCAAAAGATGACCAGTATGAAGAAAATAAAGGAAAAAAATAACTATTTTGAGGTAAAAGAAAGATGTCTTTAGGCGATTTTGAAAAATCCAAAAAGTAAATGATTCTGTGATATATGGGAGTGATGTAGCACTGTCACTCAGATGGACCAAAGAAAGCCCCGGTCATCTGGGCAGAACCAGCTGTCAGTGCTACTGTGCATTATTTTACAGTGTATCAAAAAAACCATTTTCTTCAAGTCATACATAATATAGACCAACCACTTTCCATTTGTAAACATGCACATGCATCATGTATACATGTAAAATATTTCTCTCTGTCCCTCACTCTCTGTCATTTGCACATGGACACATGTATCCATGCACTGATGCAGGCATATGTGCACTCTCCCTCACATACGGACACAGACAGACAGACAGACACACACACACATACGTACACACACACACACACACACACACACACACACACACACACACACACACACACACACACACACACACACACACACACACACACACACACACACACACACACACACACACACACACACACATCCCCTCCCTCTCTTGCCATTCACACTCCCTACACACATGCATTCATGCATGCATACATGTGTGTCCACATAGTCTCTCTCTCTCTCTCTCTCTCTCTCTCTCACACACACACACACACACACACACACACACACACACACATGAGATTTATTCAAAACTGGTTGCAGAATGTTTTGTGCTAATAGCCGGTGATAGTGAAAATGGAGTTCAGTGTTTTGTCAGAGGAGAAGTGCCAACTGTCAGGGTTGCCTGCTGTTCAAGGAGTAGAGTGTGGGAGAAAGGTTTTTTATGATCATTTTCACATGAAAAGGTGCCTGACCCCAGGCAGACACGTTGGTGCACACACATGCATGCATGCATGCACTCGTCTGTCTCTCTCTCGCTCTCTCTCTCTCTCTCACACGCGCACACACACATATCTCTCTCACACATATGGACACGTGTGTACACACACACGGACACACACACACACACACACACACACACACACTCTCTCTCTCTCACACACAAACACATACACACACATATATGTGCGCATGTGCACACACACACATGCGCGCGCACTCACACACACATGCGCGCGCGCGCACACACACACACACATTTCACTTCAAAACAAAAAAGTATACCTCTACTACTGTAGTTATTGACATGTGGCGGATGTGCACATGCCTGCAGTGTAAAGAATGGAGGGCGGAAAAAAAAATCAGGAGTATAACTGAACAGACTTCTCTGTTATTATAACAGTGTGTTCAGATAGAGTATACCCTTTCTTTCTGCATCAGAATAGGCCCATATTCATTTTGTTCTTTTCTATTTCAGATTTTACATTACAAAACTCAAAAAGAGAATAACAGAGAATCAACTTGGTTAATGATACGTACCTGCATGTTTGCTTTAGAAGAATTAGTTCCTAATGATTCATTGTGATTTAGTCTAAGTTTATCTAATTTTAACAAGACTTACATCAGATGGTTTATTTCAGATAATGCATGAACCCTTGTTGAATAAGGTTTGATATAATACTTAAATCCAGTTTATTTTCATGATTCATTGGTCGCACAAATTCCTCTGTGCTAATTGTACAGTTGGCTTCAGGCAAGTTGACTTCAGTGTCTGGTCAACGCTCAGCGTTTTTGAAGTGCACAGTATTGTACATGTCTGCATGACCCATGCTGCTTCTGAAGTAGGTGCACATTTAGTTTTAAAGCCCAGTTTGCTGAAACCTGTTAATCTGGTTGTCTGCGGGTGACACTGGTCCTTTAGCCTAGCAACGCCTACATACATAGAGTGTATGTTAATGTGGTGTGAATGTGTGGCATGTGGATGACAGCTACAGTTCTTCACTGGTCCCCTATAAGTCCCTGTCACCCTGTCTGCCCCTTCCTCTTCCCCACTGCTTTCCTTTTTCACTGTACACCCAGGGCTGTAGTGTACTCCATTTACCAGTATCTGTATGCCACCGTTTTGCTTTGGGGGAAAATCTTATCTGGTTTCCCAGTTTGTAGGCTCTGAGTTTGCCCCAACCAAGCTGTGTGTGTGTATGTGTGTTTGTGTGTATGTTTGTTGTGAATGCACTTTGTGTGCATGTTGAAGATTTGATTCATTTCATGCGTCGTGTGTTTACAAGTGTTCACAGAGAGAGAGAGAGAGAGAGAGAGAGAGAGGAGAGAGAGAGAAACATTGCAGTCTGTCATGTATGACATAAGCTGTCATATTTTGCCCTTCAGTGTCCTTTGTATAAACAACTTTCACAGTACTCTGTGTGTGTGTGTGTGTGTGTGTGTGTGTGTGTGTGTGTGTGGGTGTGTGTGTGGGGGGGGGGGGAAGGGGGGGGTATGTAGTTTGTGATTTTATAGTTATTGACTCTCTGTTTAGATTTCTATAGTTGATAGGTTGCCATTTTTTATTTGTAGTTTAATGTATTGGCTTATTCAGGCTGCTTGATCAAATAATACTATTTATTCAAATGTCTGATTTGTTTATTTGTTTTCACTGGGTTGAAATTTGGTTCACATTTTTCCAGCAAATGATCTGTAATGAAGATCTAAGTATAAATCATCAGTGCAAGTTTTTATTCTTTTAGAGATCTAAGGGTCACATGATAAGATTGTCGCTTGAGGGTCCCAACAGCAGCTAAGTATTTTCAAACTGAAAAGTACACAGTATGAAACAAGAACAATGGTCAAAGAGTTTACAAGCAGCAGCAGTAAAGAGAGGATCTAAAGAGAATGATAACAGCATAGAGTTTTGTTAATAGTGAATCTGGAGTGATCATGACAGCAAATACTGGGGTTGTGGGGAGGACAGGGTAGAAGCAACCGGTCCAGTTTTTGTGTTTACATAAGGTAATGAGAAGAATCTACGTTGGATTAATGGCATGTGCTAAAAGCCAGTAGAAAAAGAAGGTAGGTTGTGACACTCAGCGGAAAAGAATGTGTTGTGTTTGAAAAGAAAATTTATGGGTTGGAATGGAATGGGAAAGAATGTGTCTGCTTCAAGAGAACATAGTTGGAGTTAATACAGAAAAGAATGTACGCGCTGGGATCACAAAAAGTGAAACCAGTAGCATTGTTTCCGTTACTTGAAAGATTATCCGTGCAGACAAAACATACTCAGCAGTGTGTGCGCACGTACGGACAGAAGCTTACTACCAACAGATCTGTGCAAAACATCATGCAGTCAACAGCAGTGACTGCTGAGATAAACTCGGTCAATTAAAGATCAGCCCCTGCAAAACTAGCGGTGGAACGGGTAAAGATAACATAGGAAGTAGGGGGGAAGAAGAGGGGGTGGATGGGAAAGGGGTGGCGGGGTACAGGTACGAGTCTTATCAGATGTTCAGGGTCGACAAGGTTCAGCTTCAGTTCATGGGCACAGCATGTGGACTGACGTGTCACTGTGAGAGGGGGACCTCGGGTACTGTGCTACGTTGCTGTCTTCAGTTGCTTTTTGAAGAGGGTTTCCAGCCAGGGGACCTTGGGTACTGTGCTACAACTTACAAGGCAGGTGGCTGTCTTCAGTAGCTCTACTGTGCTACAAGGCAGGTGGCTGTCTTCAGTAGCTCTACTGTGCTACCAGGCAGGTGGCTGCCTTCAGTAGCTCTACTGTGCTACAAGGCAGGTGGCTGCCTTCAGTAGCTCTACTGTGATACAAGGCAGGTGGCTGCCTTCAGTAGCTCTACTGTGATACAAGGCAGGTGGCTGCCTTCAGTAGCTCTACTGTGCTACAAGGCAGGTGGCTGTCTTCAGTAGCTCTACTGTGCTACAAGGCAGGTGGCTGCCTTCAGTAGCTCTACTGTGCTACAAGGCAGGTGGCTGCCTTCAGTAGCTCTACTGTGCTACAAGGCAGGTGGCTGTTTTCAGTAGCTCTACTGTGCTACAAGGCAGGTGGCTGTCTTCAGTAGCTCTACTGTGCTACAAGGCAGGTGGCTGTCTTCAGTAGCTCTACTGTGCTACCAGGCAGGTGGCTGTCTTCAGTAGCTCTACTGTGTTACAAGGCAGGTGGCTGTCTTCAGTAGCTCTTTGGAGAGGGTTTCTAGCCTGGGGACCTCGGGTACTGTGCTACAAGGCAGGTGACTGTCTTCAGTAGCTCTACTGTGTTACAGGGCAGGTGGCTGTCTTCAGTAGCTCTTTGGAGAGGGTTCTAGCCTGGGGACCTCGGGTACTGTGCTACAAGGCAGGTGGCTGTCTTCAGTAGCTGTACTGCGTTACAAGGCAGGTGGCTGTCTTCAGTAGCTCTTTGGAGAGGGTTTCTAGCCTGGGGACCTCGGGTACTGTGTTACAAGGCAGGTGGCTGTCTTCAGTAGCTCTACTGTGTTACAAGCAGGTGGCTGTCTTCAGTAGCTCTACTGTGTTACAAGCAGGTGGCTGTCTTCAGTAGCTCTACTGTACTACAACTAGTACAAGGCAGGTGGTTGTCTTCAGCAGCTCTTTGGAGAGGGTTTACAGCCTACGTTTGGTCAGAACTGGCAGTACAAACCTGAACATCAGCCAAGTGTCTGGGCAGCAGCAGTAACAGTCTTCTACAGTGGGTACCTTATGACAGCCTGATATTACAGCTCGCTCATCGCGGGAGGGGTGGCGCTGTGACGGTGACGGAAGCCTAGTAGAGTAGGCGTGTTGAGAGGGAGCCAGAATAAGCGGCTTGGTTACTACCCCCTCCCATTTCTCTGGTTAGTACGATGGGTATTACCGAGGAAGACGAGACCAGAACATAAATATAGGTCAGTGTGGGGAAAGGGGGGGGAAAGGGAGGGTGGGAGGGAGGAATGACAAAAGCAGGGTGGGTGGGGTTGTATTCAGCCACCCAGTCAGAACTTCAGGGTCAAACTCGTTTAATTTCGTGTGGAAGAGAAAAATAGTAAGAGACAACGAAACAGTGAATAGTAAAGAAATGTGCATTTTACGTAGGGGGTAGGTTGTACCGTTTTTCTCCCGAGATGGGTAACTTTGCCTCTGTATGGGTCTTCCGTTTTACTTCTTTTGTTTGAGAAGATAACCCAATGTGACTTTGTATTCATATCAAACATGTGCACAGAGAGAGAGAGAGAGAGAGAGAGAGAGAGAGGAGAGAGAGAGAGAGAGAGAGAGAGAGAGAGAGAGAGAGAGAGAGAGAGAGAGAGAGAGAGGAGAGAGAGAGAGAGAGAGACCCACGGTTACACGATTAGAATGATTCAATAAGATTAAAACGGTTTACTTTGTGTGCTGTTTTAGGTTAGCCTTAGAGAGAGAGAGAGAGAGAGAGAGAGAGGAGAGAGAGAGAGAGAGAGAGAGAGAGAGGAGAGAGAGGGGGAGAGAGAGGGGGGGGGTGACTCGGGGGAGCGGAGGAGAAGTGTACTGTAGGTGTTGCCATCCGATGGGCCTACATCACCGATCTCAGCTTCAGTGGAAAAATCACTGCGAACTGTTGCTGGTCATGCTTCAGTTGACAGCCGACGGCGTGTCAACTGACATGGCAACACTGACAAGAGTACTGACCCAGTCACGGGCCAATCCACACACTCACGTGAGAGAGAGAGAGAGAGAGAGAGAGAGAGAGAGAGAGAGAGAGAGGGGGGGGGGGGGGGGGGGGGGGGAGAAAATGGAAGGAGTCACAGTGTTGTAAATTCAGTGGATGAAACCGGCTGCTATTCGTCTTGGGGTGAAATAACTGGCGGTCCACACATGCCGCAACAATGTGACTGTGAGGCGTACAACCTCGGCTGATCGTGAGAGCATCACGTGGTGAGGGACGAGAGTAATTTAAGCATGCTCATGTATTAAAGATAGAAACACTTCCCTTCATACGTGTCACACATGCATACACGTGAACGTGCGCGCACACTCATACGTACAGACAGGCAGGCAGACACACAAGCATGCACGCACGCACGCACACACACACGCACGCACGCACACACATCGGGCACTCTCTGTCTGTCTGTCTGTCTGTCTGTCTCTCTCTCTCACACACACACACACACACACACTCACTCACTGACTGACTCACTCACCGTGCGCGCGCGCGCACACACACACACACACACACACACACACACACACACACACACACACACCACACGCACGCACGCACTAACAAGCACGCATGCACACACACATGTGCACATGTAGACATACTTGAAAGCGCACGCATATTGTGCAGCCTCACATGCAGTGTCCTATGACCCACTATAGACAGGCAATATGCTCCTCTCCCCTTCCCTCGTCTCGTGCATGTTCTCTCTGACGTTGCGTGTCATTGTCCGGCTTCTGACCGCCGCCGCGGCCGTCACCACCTCCACCACCACCACCATGAACACACTTCCGTGTGTGATCAAGAATTCTGGTTATGACAGCAAGTGTGAGGTTACTGGACCATGAAACGAGTGGAGCCGACAAGTGACAAAACACACTCGACTCGTTTCGACCTGCTTGTCTGCTTTAGGCAGGACAAAAATAACACTGAAAACCCATTTGACTTTCAGAGTTGTTGGATGACCCCGTCTCCCACACTTTCAGGTAGTGATCTGTGCTATCTCTCCGACCCCTGACCCGCTAATTGCATTTCCAGAGCGGCCAGACAGAACCAACAACCAGTCAACCAACCAGTCAGCCAACCAACCACTGAAGATCGAATAAATGAGTGTGATCTTCAGTGTCTGTCTTTTAACCTTGGGAAAGGAAAGAGACGCCGCATGCAGCACACCAGGAGAGTGGCGGAATGGGTGGATAAGTGGAATGGCGCCGAGGGCTAGGGTGGAGAGAATATAACTTTCATTATGAATCACCCCATCCTCCCCCCTCTCTCTTTTTGTTGTTGTTACACTGCGAGTTTTTTTTTTATTTGTTACACTGCGAGTTGCCTGCTCCCCCCCCCCCCTTTTTGTGCGCGTTCTGAAACACTTGTTTTAACCCCCACAACTTCCCTAGCTTAACCTGTGTGTTGTGTGTGTGTGTGTGTGTGTGTGTGTGAGAGAGAGAGAGAGAGAGAGAGAGAGAGAGAGAGAGAGAGAGTAGTACATTTCAGCCTGCGTAGCCCCTCAGACTAAAGATCAGCACGTTGTTGACATACCTGACGACCGACTTGTGGAAAAGGTTCACCCTCCTCCGTCCGCTTCTTATACCCCCTTCTCCTCACCTCTCACCTCACCGTCTGCCCTGTTCCCCCCAGAGGGTGATTAATCCATCAGATAGATTTCTTGCTTTGACAGCTGACACGATCAGCGAGTCGCTCTGACGAACGCTTACAGTGAGACCACCACCACCAACCACCAACCACCACCACCACAGCACACATCTTAACTTTTTTCGGACTGCCGTTATCAAAGCTGTCCCTGTCCCTGCGTCACTGGCGAACATAGGGTGAAGCAGCTTTGACAATGATGATGTATTGAAATACTGAAGATAAATCCAGTGAGGTGTTGACGGCAGGGTAGAGACTGAAGAATGTCAGTGTGAACGGAACTGGGGTCATGCTTTTTCAGCTCCTTGTCAACTGCTGAACAGACATCCAAACTGGCAAGGTCACATGAATGCGGGATTCCAAAGACCGCAGAGAATGATGAGTCGGGACTACGATCTTTAAAAGGGTGACCAAATTAGTGGTCGTTAATACAAAACTAGTTGCAAATGCATTCCGCTTTTCTCAGAAGCTGTTTTTAGGTGTACAACTGACTTTAAGACTCGGAATGTCAGATGATCAGAGATTAGACATCTAGTCCGACAGAGATGGTTGAAAAAAGAAATCACTTTCAAGTATCCATCAAATCTTGTTCGTCATACTTGGCACACATTGGCGTGACGTGCCTCACTGCTCACATTCAATCAATGGCTTGAATCTAGGGCATCCAGGGGTATGATATTGGAAGTTCGTTTGTTCTTTTGAGAGAGAGAGAGAGAGAGAGAGAGAGAGAGAGAGAGGCAGGCAGGCACAGTAGGCAACAGTCGGGGAGAGACGTGCCGCTGACTGATCTCCATTATGTAGCAAAGAATTCGTCCACCGTGATCCGCCTTCATCCGACCCTTAACGATGACGTGTATGTATAAGGTGTCAGCCGTCACGGCGGTGCCACACGGGAATCGCGTAAACAGTTTTTACGTGTCGCAGTGCGCGCGTTTCACGCGTTTCCTATACATCTGACTTGGTTTTCCAAAGAAACACTGCTGTGAATGGTGTGGGCTTTTTGAAATGGGCATTTCACCTGGAAGTGTCGTGGGACGTAAGCCTTGGTGCGGCAGGTATTCATGGACCTGCTAAGCGCAGCGCTCCGCCCCTTCCCTTTGGGCTGTCTGTCTCGGTCGCTGTCTTTTGATGGGTCACCGAGCGCTTGGCCTGAGCATCGGAGTTGTTTCAACAGCACGATCGTTCAGTGTGCCTCCTTGTGTGCTGCAGTCGGGTGCGTGCTTTTTTGCCACCGTCTCTCTCTCTCTCGTCTCTTTCTCTCTCTCTCACACGCACGCGCACACATAGAAAACCACGTTTGTGCTCGCACTTATGGCATTTACACATGCATGCACATGCGCACGCGCGCGCGCGCGCACACACACACACACACTCTCTCTCTCTCTCTCTCTCTCTCTCTCTCTCTCCCCTTCGCACATACACACAAACGCACCACGCGCTTGCTTGTGGCACGCGCGCGCGCGCACACACAAACACGCACACTCACAGACACGCACGCACACAGACACACGCACACACAGACACACACACACACACACACACACACACACACACAAGCACATATTCTCTGTATGCGTGTGCTCGTTTTTTTTGCTTGCCTTTGAGTTTGTCCTGGTCGGTCCCTTCCCTTTTTTGAAGTCTTTTCTTCTTATGTCTCCTACCTTTTCCTTCCTTGATCTCTTCCCCTTGATCGCCCACAAGTCCCCCGCACTCCCACTTCCCGTTCCTCCTGTGCTCTCCCCTCCCTTCTCCACCTGTCCAGAAAATCCCCTACTCATTACTTTACGACACTGGAGAGTCGTTGGAGGAATGAGTTTTGGGAGCAGCACAAGCATTGTTGACTAGGCCCGAGCACGATAGATTAACTCTATTGCCGTTAATCGTTTGGGCCAGAGTGTTAGGCTGTGGGGGAATTCTTGTGTTTATAAAGCCACATACCTGCTGAGTGCTACCAGCTCGGTCCATTGCTTGGGCAGACCGGGGGGGGGAATAGTTTCTACCGCTGTAGATCGGGGTATTTTTATTGGACAGTGTCGTAACGCCGGAAGATCAGAGGGGTTTTATCACAAACATGGTTTGTGGTCGTATGTGGTAGCGCACACACACACACACACACACACACACACACACACACACACACACACACACACAGAGAGAGAGAGAGAGAGAGAGAGAGGGGGGGGAGAGAGAGAGAGAGAGAGAGAGAGTGGTGTATAGATTTGTGTGTGTGTTGATTGATATATATATAGATACATACACATTTCCGTCATGAATCTGAAATAAATGTAATTCAGCCGTCTTCAGTAAAATGCTAATTTCCCCCTTCACTCAGTACTGTTGTTTATTTTGGAGATAAATCCACGCATGCAGGAGGGCTTGTTTTTCTAGACTACTGCAGCTGAATGAACGAATTGAAGATCAGTGCTCACGAATTTGTAGGACATGGGTCGCACATTGTGTAGTGTTAAAAATGCCCACTGGTTCGCCCGAACAAGATCAGCTGTTCGGTGTAAACGAGGTCGAGAGTGTGGCTTTTATTTCCTGACGTAACATTGCAAATGTCTGTATCTGACGGGCTTGGTTGACGCAGGGGTACATTATGTCTTAGAAGGAAAGGAAATGAAGAGTTCAGCGCAATCATGTGACCTAAGACATGAACACAACTGTTTGGCGTCATTTTCTTCCTTCCCATCCCCATCGATCGGCATGAAGAAGCCTTGTTTTGTGGCCCTTCGTGCCAAGTCCCACGAGGAAGTCGGTTTTGGTTTTCTGTCCATATGTGTGCCCTGGGGGAGTGTGCGTGTCGAGGTCGACTGTATCGGCGACCTGATGGGAACTGCCCGAGGACGAGAAGGTGGTGGCGCCCTCACGTTGGCTCCGCGACCACGCGATCATTGTCATCAGTAGGGGGTGTGGTAGGTCAAGGTGTGTCCTTCGTTGGTTGGATCGGAACAGGCACCACTGAAACGTTACCAGAAAGACTCGGCAAGGTGCAGTGTCTGTTGTCATGACGACTGGACATCTTTCAGGAAAGCCGGGGCTGCCATAGGACAAACCTTTTTTTTGTGGACAGAGAGCAAGCGAACCAACACACGAACGAACGAAATTTTGTTTAGCCAGTGTTATGAGATAAACATACAATGCTTTTTTTTTCTCACCCAGCCCAGGGGCAAGGGAAGAAAAAAAAAAAAAAAAACCCCCGAAAAAAACAGTCAACCACAAATATAAAGAACACGCCAGTAACAAAAATGTACACAATTCATAATGTACAAACTGAATTCAGCACAAATGACGGGCGAGTGGGATAACCATAGTTGTGGTAATTGAAATAGAGTGGTGGAAAGGGACAGGGTAGGGAGAAGGGCTGAGAGGAGGTAGGAGGCAAGGCAGGGAGGCTGGGAGAAAGAGCCGGAATGAGCGCCGTAGGTGTTATGCCATTAAGGTTTCTCTGAAGATCACACGCACGCACGCGCGCACACACTTACACACACACACACACACACACACACACACACACACACACACACACACACACACACACACACACTAAAACTGTTCTGTCTACAGCTTTGCCAAAAGTGAAAGAGGAAATTGAAATCTATCTGCATACCACTGTAAACCTTTAGGCGGCGCGCGCGCGAGTTCGTTCGTGCGTGCGAGTGCGAGTGTGTGTGTGTGTGTGTGTGTGTGTGTGTGTGTGTGTGTGTGTGTGTGTGTGTGAGAGAGAGAGAGAGAGAGAGAGAGAGAGAGAGAGAGAGAGAGAGAGAGAGAGGGTGCATGCTTTCAAATGCATACGTACGCCCCATTCACTCGTCAGTCTGTGTTCAGAAATTGCTTTTGCACGTGTTGTATTACATAGATCATCTTACACTTAACAGATTTTTTTCTTTTCAGACATCATAGTCATCTTGTCTCGAAAAGTAAGCAAGCAAAAATCACGCGCACACAGATGGACCAATGTACATAATAAACTCAGTTGACGTTAATTAACAATGACGCCTTCTATGTAGTAGGGGGAAAGACTGAGTGAAGTGTCAGGGAGAACCAGAAGGGCACACCAGGTTCACCACTGCTCCCTGGCTGGTTTGTGCCTGGCGGCAGATCAACGCGAGTTCGGTCGCTTAGTCAGGGGAGCTCATGTCACTCATCACTCTTATCGCCACTTCAAGTCGTCTGGCTCAAGCCACCTAACCGTTGGGTCAGTAACGGTCAGTTACTTTGCGTACTCGCTGTGTCGGTCAGAGTGGTGGACCCCTCTGCGCTTGGTCTGCTTGGCACTGTCTTCGTGTTTTTAGCTTTCTTATTTTGAAGACCGCTTTCTCTTACTGTTTGCATGTAAAACGCCGGCTTGCGCTTCTCTTCACCCCCCCCTGTGACGAGATGGATATGAGTGGTTGGTGGGTCTTCTAGGGGAAGGACTTGGAATAGTTTCTCTATGAGAATTATTTTACATTTCACCTACACCCTCTCTCTTACTAGTGGTGGAAGGAGCAACTTTCCGGTACTAGTCATAAAAGAAATTTTCATTTGTTCCGGCTATTGATAAAATACGGAAGAATGGCTCTGAGATAATTTTCCTTAGGCCTGTACTCTTAATTAAAAGTACTTATAGCTCCGAGATACAGAATTGAAGAGAGAGAAGTTCAAACATTCAACATTCGATTGAACAACAGGGAACTGACACAAGTTAAGTGCACTTTCACACATCAACTTTTATACTTACACATAGATAAGAAATGGCATGTCACTTCCATAGGCTGTGTTTCAGTTCTCATTGGACTACCACAATGAGGGGTCCTTCCTCACTCCTACTTTACTCGCAGGCACTCTGTGCAGCAAGCTTAAGTTGGCATACAGGGGTTCTGTCTAAGTTACACTGAATGTATATGGTCGTTATACATCCACCCTGCTTGCAAATACCCAGTATTGTAGCCAGGGTGGTACTCATAGACAGGTTCTCACTGTTTCATCATAAAGTGAGGGTAAGGGTCTGATGGGTTTGTGTGCGCGCGCGCGTGGGGGGGGGGGGGGGGGGGGGGGGGGGGGGGCAGAGAGAGAGAGAGAGAGTCTCTCTCTCTCTCTCTCTCTCCACGCACACACATTCAAGGTGACAGGATGCCTCTCCAGAATTTTTGGTTTTTTGGTTTTGTTTTTTTCTACGACTCGGGGTACATTATAAAAGGAAATCAACAATGTGGACTGCTACTGACTAGTTATACGGAACTGAAATAAACCATGACACCTTCAAAACTGTATCTGCTAACTTAGTAGTTGAAGAATACACTGAAAAGAAACATGTTGCACTGGTTTGATATGGACCTGACTCTACTGATTAGCTTTTTATGGCTGCTGTGTGCAGCCAGAGGCTATTCTTAGTCCTGGTTAGTGACCGTGGTGACTTCGCTTACTTGACTTAGTCGGTCAGAACTGCCAATTTCACTTTTACTTTTTCTTCGTTGGCATGGTTTAGACTTGACATACAGTTAGTTCCATTGGGTAGAGAGACTATTTTCACAGTGTCGAAGCAAACATTGTGAATGAGCGACAGGCTGCATGCATGCTGGCGTAATTCCAGCGGTGTAAGTCTGTATAAAGCAGATGAACGAACGCAGCCTGGTCTTAAAGATTGACTGCAGTTCAGACATGGCGAAAAATCATGAGGACAATGTGCCGATTCAACGGCAGTCGGTCCAGCGTGCGATGTCCGACGCACGGATGAGTTGTATGGAGGTATGTCTGCATAACCACAATTTAGGGCACATTAGTTGTGCCGATTTACTCAGACTCAAGTTACAAAGGGGATTTCAATAATTGTGAACATTATATATATATATATATATATATATATATATATAGAGAGAGAGAGAGAGAGAGAGAGAGAGAGAGAGAGAGAGAGAGAGAGAGAGAGAGGCCTGTCCAAGACTGAAGAAACATTAAGAAGCGTCAGTAGCCTTTTTCATTCTATGGTATATCTGTCTTTAGTATTCAGGTCAAGAGAAAGAAAGGTTTTAGTCAGTTTGCAACACGCTGACCCCTGTGTCAGTCCTCACGTTTCTTGATTTTACTGAAAGCGCTGAAGTTGTCAGTAGGTAGGTGAAAGGGTGTCCGATTGTGTTTTCTGCGCTCAGTAACATTATTTTTACGTATGTCAAGAAATGGTCACATAGATAATTATTACGTCCACACATATCGTCAGAATAGCACAATTCTGTCAGAGTCGTAACACCAAGACAGATCATGGTATAGACGTTTGAATAATTTGGTTAGCCCTTTAGTGACCAGTGTAGGTCAGAATTGGCTCCAAAATTTATATCAACCAAGCGGTCGGTGTGTTTAGATTTGAGTGGTGTGACGTTCAGGTCCAGTTGGTTATCTGCGGAACTTGTAACGTCGACTTTATCTGTAGTGCCGTGCCTAATTCAAAATGTGTGTGTGTGTGTGTGTGTGTGTGTGTGTGTGTGTGTGTGTGTGTGTGTGTGTGTTTCAACTGCAGATATTTAAATTGAGGACTGACATTTTCTTTATCATTCACCACCGTTGGTATACAGATAACTTGATTTCAACAACCTTGCATACTTAATTTGTGGTATCAGTGTAAAACATGTGGAATCCAAGATTGTGGCTGGATATCATAATTAGATAAATGCTTGTATTCTCTCTTCTCTCTCTCTCTCTCTCTCTCTCTCTCTCTCTCTCTCTCTCTCTCTCTCTCTGTGTGTCTGTCTCTCACTCTGTCTCTGTCACACACACACACACACACACACACACACACACACACACACACACACACCGGTTTGACCGTAGCAGATCCACAGGATCAGTGACGGCGCCCATTTAGTCACGTTCGTAACGGCAGAAAGAAAATGGGTGATGAGAATCAGGCTTGACTGAGGGCAGACGACAAAGTGCAGGATCTGCCCCCTGCAGTGACGGGCTGGGTATTGAACGGCTCATTGATCGTGCTTCTGACAGGAGATGGGGCTCAGTGCCCTTTGTTTCCATCAGTCGGCCGCCTTCCCTCCCTCGGTCAAAGCCTCCGAAGTGCTGGGCTAATGCAAGTGCTCTGCTCCACGCACAATTAAATCACTATGTTGTCCCCCCTCTCTCACTCTCCGCCCTGTGTGTGTGTGTGTGTGTGTGTGTGTGTGTGTGTGTGTGTGTGTGTGTGAGAGAGAGAGAGAGAGAGAGAGAGAGAGAGAGAGAGAGTGTGTCTCCAC
This sequence comes from Conus betulinus, assembly GCA_016801955.1. Taxonomy (NCBI): domain Eukaryota; kingdom Metazoa; phylum Mollusca; class Gastropoda; order Neogastropoda; family Conidae; genus Conus; species Conus betulinus. The sequence continues at coordinate 169,424 of JADBJO010002607.1, read as the reverse complement.
CCTGTACTGAACCCTTACAATAACCTCTGTTCCCCTTATCTTTGTCAGCCTGATAGAGCCTTCTCTCTTGACAACGCCTCCTCTCTGCTTCTGCACTGCAGAGATCGGAAGGGTGGGAAAAGACCGCGCTGGGATGGGGGGGAAATGGAGGGAAGATCGGAGAGAAGGAGCGAAGGAGAATGAGTATTAATGGGAGGAGGCAAGATACAGTGTTTCCATGACGTTGTTTATTCATTAGAATAATGCAGTGTAAAAGTAGCTGTCTTAACTTCTTTATTATGTAAATAAGAAACAAACAAACGAACCAGAAAAACAAAAACAAAAAAAAACAAAACAAACAAAAAAATGAAGAAAAAGGAAAAAAAAGGGTAACCAAATAAACAAGCAAGTTAAGAAATGAGAAAAGAGGCGCGCGCGCGCACGCACTCACTCACACACACACACACACACACACACACCACACACACACACACACACACACACACACACACACACACACACACACACACACACCACACACACGTGTTAGACAAAGGAATTCAATTAACTGACCCTGCTGTCATACACGGTTTCTCTGTCAACAAGACACGAGTTTCAACGTTGTGCAAATTGAAAGCATGCAACCAAACTGGTGTCGAGCAGTGTTGGAATAATTGTTTTCATCAGCTGGGCATGAGTGTGGTGATAGTCAGCGGTACGCTAAAGCTTATTTGATAACTGAGTGCCCGTACCCCCGTCTTCCAAATTGGGGTGTTTAAACACTGGGCTATTGCTGTATGCGAACACATAATGTGAATATTAAAGACATAGGTTAAACTGGCAAGCACAACGAATTTTACATTATTGCAAGTATCGTGTTGGGTTGTAGTCTTAATAATGGTAGTGATGTGATTGTTGTATCTCAAGTTTTGTGGTATTTCCGTCTGTACCTCAGTGCCAGAGGTGCTGTTTTTGAAGAGGTGAAGTTTGCTTTAAAGTTGACACTAGCTAATCGCCAACCTGAAATTTCAATCTTCAGGGGCCTACTATGTTATTTCTGAGCCTTTGTATAGTGTAGGATATAAGCGCGCTGTGTCTCTTGTGTGTACACTCTGCAGTCTTTGTTGTTGATTAGACACATCCACAATTTTCGTCTGATTCCCAAATTTGGCATGGTCTCATTACCACACTAGGCAAAGTGTTGCACAAATATTCTGATCAGCTTAGCTTGACGCCTGGATACAGTGGGAAAGAGAGAAAGCCCTGATGAGAACAACCGTGACCTGTAGTTCCAGCACAGATTGGAACTCCGTGGCATCATCAGTATAGTCCTCATCCTCGAGGGCATCATTGACAAAAAGTCTCGGATGTTGTCGTCCTTTATGCCCTGATTTCATTGTGACAGTAGTTCCCATTTCTTCCCCATGTCCGCGATCATGGTGGGAGGGGGAGGGCGTTGAGGTTGAGGGGTGGTGGTGGTAGTTCGTGGTTTCAGTCAAGCGTTTGTTAGATGAGAACAGATGCCGTGGAACACTTCTGAAGTGACTTGGCAGCAGTTTAGGGTCTCCTCTAGCGGGTTGCCTCAGGACGTCTTGACTGACTGCTCCTTGCTGTTCAAACCTCGGACTACCAGCAGCGGCGTGAGAGCACTGCCACAGTGCTGTTCAAACCTCAGACTACCAGCAGCGGCGTGAGAGTGAGAGCACTGCCACAGTGCGCTGTTCAACCTCAGACTACCAGCAGCGGCGTGAGAGCACTGCCACTGTGCTGTTCAAACCTTGCACTACCAGCAGCGGCGTGAGAGCACTGCCACAGTGCTGTTCAAACCTTGCACTACCAGCAGCGGCGTGAGAGCACTGCCACTGTGCTGTTCAAACCTCGCACTACCAGCAGCGGCGTTAGAGAGCACTGCCACTGTGCTGTTCAAACCTCGCACTACCAGCAGCGGCGTGAGAGCACTGCCACTGTGCTGTTCAAACCTTGCACTACTACCAGCAGCGGCGTGAGAGCACTGCCACAGTGCTGTTCAAACCTTGCACTACCAGCAGCGGCGTGAGAGCACTGCCACAGTGCTGTTCAAACCTTGCACTACCAGCAGCGGCGTGAGAGCACTGCCACAGTGCTGTTCAAACCTTGCACTACCAGCAGCGGCGTGAGAGCACTGCCACAGTGCTGTTCAAACCTTGCACTACCAGCAGCGGCGTGAGAGCACTGCCACAGTGCTGTTCAAACCTTGCACTACCAGCAGCGGCGTGAGAGCACTGCCACAGTGCTGTTCAAACCTTGCACTACCAGCAGCGGCGTGTGAGAGCACTGCCACAGTGCTGTTCAAACCTTGCACTACCAGCAGCGCGGCGTGAGAGCACTGCCACAGTGCTGTTCAAACCTTGCACTACCAGCAGCGGCGTGAGAGCACTGCCACAGTGCTGTTCAAACCTCGGACTACTAGATCTAGCAGTGAAAAAAAAAAAGTTGGGGCTAAGTTGGACGCATCATCTCTGATTTCTTTAAGTACCCCCACACACACACACCCCCCGCTCCCCCACCTCTTCATGGTCATGCAGACGCTGGCATACACAAAGGTGTGGCGAAGTTCTGCCGTTGTGGAATGGGAGAGAGCAAGATAGGAGATGGGTTGTACGGCACTGACACATGTCCACGGCACGCAGATAATGTTATCGGCTACTTCTGGTGGAAGCTGGGAAGAAAGACGATGCCGGGAGAGATGTGATAATTGCCGCTGTAAAAACCGCTTTGTCCCATTGTCCCTTATCGGTCGTCGGCTGCTTCTCCCTGTGATAAGCTGGCTCTGAACGTCCGGAGTCTTGGCCTGCATCCAGGTACACTGGCTGGAGAGGCCCACAACAATGGGAGCTTGGTGCAGCGCTAATGTCACTTCTTTGTGGGTGCCGACTCGGGAGTCTTTGTATAGACGCAGCCTGTACGTGCGTTTGTCAAACAAACGAATAGCATGTTCCTCGTCCATTACCCAAATTCCTCGCCCTCTCCGTCTGGAGCAAACTTTTCTTTGTTTAGCTATCATAAAAGACGAGGCAGGCAATAGAAAACGACCACAACGAAATGTTGCATTGATATTACATTCTAGTATAGCCCATGCAGAACGGGATTTTAAGAGGGAGTATCCTGTCCTTTTGGACTTTACGACTTGCGTTTGTACCCATGCTTTCTTTTTGAACTTAGTTTTAGATGATGGATTCAGTACCGTATAGTAAGCAGTGACTGATTTAGTGCCGTATAGTGAGCAGTGACTGATTTAGTGCCGTATAGTAAGCAGTGACTGATTTAGTGCCGTATAGTGAGCAGTGACTGATTTAGTGCCTATAGTAAGCAGTGACTGATTTAGTGCCGTATAGTGAGCAGTGACTGATTTAGTTTAGTGCCGTATAGTAGTGAGCAGTGACTGATTTAGTGCCGTATAGTAAGCAGTGACTGATTTAGTGCCTATAGTAAGCAGTGACTGATTTAGTGCCGTATAGTGAGCAGTGACTGATTTAGTGCCGTATAGTGAGCAGTGACTGATTTAATGCCGTATAGTGAGCAGTGACTGGTTGATTTAGTGCCTCATTTTGCTGTTTAGCGCCATATGACGCACACACTGACAGCATGAGGAGGGGGTACAGTATTGTGATGGTTTCTCAATAAATCGCTGTCGGTCTGTCTGTCTCTCTGTCTCTGTTTCTGTCTTGTCTGTTAGTCTGTCTGTCTGTCGGTCGGTCTGTCTGTCGGTCTGTCTCTTTCTCTTCTGTTTTTTCCCTCACTTCCCCTTACTTCACCACAATCAACTTTTACTCACAACAAATGAAAGTTGTGTTTTTGAAACTGTATTTTTAAATCAATTTACATGTGAGTGGTTTGATATCTTGCGTCCACATGTTTTATAAGCTTTAACTCAGAAATGGCGGGCATTGCACAGCAGCCACGCGGTGATAAGCTATTGAATTCTGTTTAATGCGCTTTTGCTCATTTTTTTTTTTTCAATTGAAAGAAATGCTCCTTACCCTGTCATCACCTTGTGTGCTGAAACTCGGCATTTTCCACCACTATCCGCCTTGAATTGAACAGGCACTTTTTTCTTTTGTCACTACAGGAGCATTGCTCCGGCGCCTTCACACGTGAAGTAGAGGTTATGGAGTTGAAGGATCAAGTCTGGAACGTGTCATTTTCTCCTTTCAACATCTCCCAAGACTTTCTCTGATCTTAAAGAAATGTTGCTTGAAATGGTGCAGAAATCGAACATTGATGATGAGTCTTACCATGGCATTTTTGCTTTATGGGCGGCGAAAGGGTCAAAATAATGGCAGTTCGAATCAAGAGGTTTGACCAGAACGACCAGCTCCCTCGCTCGTATGTTCTCGGGCTCCCCTCCCCGTCTCGTGAGAGATAGATAGAAGTAGAGATACAGAGATTGATAAATTCATGCATGCATCCATCCTATGCATAGAGGGAGGGAGGAAAGGAGGGAGAGAGAGAGAGAGAGAGAGAGAGAGAGAGAGGGGGGGGATGTGAGGACGGGTTAGGCATTTGTGGTGGGATGCCAGGGGACGACCAGTGATTGGCGTTTAATTGTTGTCGACATCAGCGGCATGAGCAGTGACAGGATGACGAAACAGGGAGGTGTGGGAGATGGTGCCAGGGGTTGCAGGTGAAGGTAAACAGTTACACCTGTTTCTCCAGGTTCACTGGGTATGGCAGAGTTCAGTCGGGGTGGGTGGGTGGGTGGGTGGGGGGGGGGGGGGGTATAGGAAGCGGGGAAAAGGGGAACAGGGAAAGGGGCTGAAGAGGCGTGATGGTGAAGAGGGGAAATAGAAGGGGGGAGGGGTGATGTTTGTTTGTCAGTGATAAGTGTGGGAAGGACAGATGTATCAGATGTACTTACACGGTTGCCCTGCTTGTCGTGGCTAACATTCTGACGATGATCTAATGCAGGCCACACGATGGTAACGGTGTATGGAGGATGAAGGTGATGGCCCTCGGGAAGGAAAGTTGGGGAGACAGGGGGGGGGGGGGGGGAGATAATAGAGGAGTCGGAGAAGGGGAAGAAGAAGAGGAAGCAAGTAAAAGCGAGGGGAGAATGTGTGCAGGTGCTCAAGCGTGTGTGAGCATGCGTGCGTTCATGCGTGTGCGCGCACGTGTGTGTGTGTGTGTGTGTGTGTGTGTGTGTGTGTGAGAGAGAGAGAGAGAGAGAGAGAGAGAGCGCCACCTAAAGCGTGAGTGTCACAAAGGGAATGGTTAGGTCCACAGGGATCCAGTGACTACATGTGTGCCATAACCTGTACATAGGTCCTGAATTCTGACCACGACAAACATCTTGTCAACACGACCATACCAGACAAACATGCGTGTGGGCACTGACGTTCAACTGATCGTGCTTTGCGTTAGGGGTACTGTGTGTGTGTGTGTGTGTGTGTGTGTGTGTGTGTGAGAGAGAGAGAGAGAGAGAGAGAGCATTTGTGTGTGTGTGTGTGTGTGTGAGAGAGAGAGAGAGAGAGAGAGTGAGCATTTGTGTGTGTGTGTGTGTGTGTGTGTGTGTGAGAGAGAGAGAGAGAGAGAGAGGGAGAGGGAGGGAGAGAGAGAGAGAGAGAGCGGGTGCCAGAAGGTAAGTGAAGAAGAGGAAAGGGAAGTCGAAAGGCAGGGATGGCACGAGACTGGCTTGTGGTCGCGTCAAGAATCAAGAAAAGGAAAACAAAATATTCCAATGTCAGATAGAAAAAAATCGTGATTCTCTATATCAAGCAGTAGGTTCTTCTCCAGAATTATAACCGACTTTTAATGTGAACAGGTCAACAATCCTGCTCCACTCTGTCTTTTCCACCTTGCTCCTCTAGAGAATTCAGAGGAAATCGTATCAGACTTGGACATTGCGTGCGAAGCTCTCATTTTATACGGCCTGTAGTCACGGGGTCTTTTCCACGTCTTAGCACGTCTTTGTGTGTGTGTGTGTGTATGTATGTGTGTGTGTGTGTGTTGTGTGTGGTGTGGGGTGGGTGGGTGGGTGCGCGCGCGCTGTGAGTTGGAAAAGATCTAATCTATTATTACTATAGGGCCTGATCTGCTCTGGCTGATTGTCAGTCAACACGGAGAGCTAGAGTCGGTGGAGACAGAAATAATGACTTGATGATGACGCAGTGTTGAAGACCCTGTGTCTGAACGGCAATTGCTTCTTGCTGGATTATTGGCTGTATGCAAAGAAACCAGTCCATAGTCCGCTTCAAATAGCAGTTGGTTCTGTTTGACGTGTTTTACACACACACACACACACACACACACACACAACAACGAAACGACCAAGTAGCACAGATATCAACACATACAGACAGACAGAGGTCAGCACAATGTTCGATTCGTTTGTAAGAAAATCCAGTCGCCGACGTAAGATCTTGAACGGTCACTCGGTTCACGGCGGTTGGTTTCACGGCAGTAGTGTTCCGCTAGGACAGTCAGGGCAGCCCTCGGGCCCTGCAGACCAGTGCAGTTTCCCAGGCTGGTGTGACTCGGATCACTTGGCCAGTTCTGCACGGCCCCAGCTGGATTAGTGGTTCTCCCTGTCAATGGTCAACACTAATTCGTTGTGCTGGGTGTTAACCACGCTCATATCCTTCGGTTAAGGCAGCGTCGGTGGCGAACCAACACGGGATTAAGCGGATTTGGAACGAGTGGCGGCGGCGTCTGGTCACTTTCGTAATTCATAGCCACACGTCCGCGCTTAAACACACGCACTCATTCACGGTTATACCGCCGCGGCCCCCTAACTCCCCACCTCCCCTGCCTCCTTGCTCTCAGTCTCCCCCCTCTCCCTTCCACACACACAACACACTGTCGTGCGAGTGAAAATACAAATGAATTGTTTAAAAAAAAAAAAAAAAGTAAACCTCATTCACTTGAGTGTGAACAGACAGTGTGTTGAACAGTGAACGAGTCAATGAA